>VMDR010004486.1:0-59636 GCA_007922815.1 Macrotus californicus
TTCTCTCCCTCTCTTTCTCCCTCCCTTTCTCTGAAGATAAATAAATAAAACCTTTAAAAGAAATCAACTTAATTTTAATTTTAGCTCACCATTCCCACTGGGGTGATAGAAAATTCCACCTCAGATTTTTAAAAATGTTTTGATGGAGATAAAATTTATATAACATACAATTCACCATTTTAACTATTTTAAAGTCTACAATTCAGTGTCTTTTCATATAGTTCACAATGTTGTGTGACCATCAGCACTATCTAATTCCAGAACATGTTCACCACCCTAAAAAGAAACCCAGTAGCCCTGGCGGGTGTGGCTCAGTGCGTTGAGCACCGGCCTGTGAACGAACTGAAGGGTCATGGGTTCGATTCCCAGTCAGGGCACATGCCTGGGTTGCAGGCCGGGTCCCTGGTTGGGTGCATGTGAGAAGCAACTGATTGCTGTTTCTCTCCCTCTCTTTCTCCCCTGCTTCCCTTCTCTCTGAAAATACATAAATAAAATCTTTAAAAGAAAGAAACCTGGTACCCATCAAGCAGTCCCTCCCTGACCCCTTTCCTCCAGCCCTTGGTAACCCTCTGGCTCTGGATTTGCCTTTTCTGGACAGTTCACATAAACGGAATCGCACAGTATGTGGTCCTTCGTGACTGGCGTCTTCCAGTTAGAATGTTTTCAAAGGTCATCCATGTTGTGGCATGTGTCAATCCTTCCTCCCTTTGCATCTCAGCCCATTTTGAGGGCTCCTACCCCTCCCAGGTTGTGTGAGAACCCCAAGGCTTAAGAAGGAAGCCATGAATAACACCTGTTGTCGAGTCAGCAGGTCCCTTGGGGCCCAGCAGGTCCTGCTTCCTGCCTGTCGTGGGATAAGGGGTCTTTGCTGGGGCAGAGGCTCTGGGGCAGAGTCCTGCCTTCCTGGCTGGGCTGCCATGTGACTCCTGCAGGAGGCGCTGGTGGAGAGGTGAGCCCTGCTGCCCTTGAGGAGCCCCCAGACCTCTCTGCCCTTCCCAGGCAGGGGCTCACCTCTCACCTCCCCACTCCCCCAAGGCCATTGCCATCTCCCTCCCTCTCCAGAACCCCCTGCCATCTCCTCAGTGGCCTTACGTTTTTAGCACAGGTCAGCTTGCTCTTCAACAGCTTTGCTCTCTACTGGACCACAGTCCTTCGAGGAGATACAGGCCTGGTGAGCTGCTTACAGTGAGGAAACGTGTAGAGGGACAAGCACAGGTTTTTCTGCAATATGTTATCCTGCTACTGCCAGAGTTTGGTTCTTCACCTTTTCCCTGTGGGCCCTGAGCGATTCCGGAAGGTCGCTGCTTACTGGACCTGGAGGGTGCAGAGTGACAGACTCAGATCTCCAGGGACCCATAGGTGACAGGAAGGAGTAAATCCCATGAGCGGGGCTGTGGAGGACCCCCTCACTGACGTCAGCAGTCACTGTCAAGGGGAAACGCTGCTCCACTCTTAGCAGCCCTTCTCCGTTTGCCAAAGGAGGTGGGAAACTGCGTTACCTGAAACTCGAAACTTTCAGGACTGACAGATAATTCACATTTCTACTAGAAAACACCATCTAACACCAAAAGCAGAAAAACAATAATACACACAAACACCTGCAGGACCCATTCAGTCTCTGAGCTACCAGCTGATGATACATTTGATATCCAAGTGTCAGGGGCCTCAGACCAGGACTAATTCGGGCCTGTTAGGAACCAGGCCACACACCAGAAGGGGAGCTTGAACGTAATGCACTTGAACCATCCCGAAACCATCCCCCGACCCCGGTCCACAGAAAAATCACCTTTCCCAAAACCATTCCCTGGTGCCAAAAAGGTTGGGGAACGCTGCAGTATAGCACAAGATTTTGCTCACAGTACCTTTAGCTCATTGAAGATAATTCAGCTTTTCTGATGTAGCTTGAATAGACTCTCAGCCATGTAGGACTGCAGGCCAGGGCGGAAAGAAAGGACCTCTCCGCGTAAAGCTGTATTTTCGCCCTGGCTGGGTGGTTCGGTTGGTTGGAGCATCATCCCATACACCGTTACAGGTTCAATTCCTGGCAAGGCACATACCTAGGTTACAGGTTCGATCCCCGGTTGGGGCACATACAGGAGGCAACTCGATTGGTGTCTCTCTCTCACCCCCTTCCTCTGTCTCTAAAATCAATAAATATATCCTCGGGAGAAGATTTTTAAAAATACAAATAAATAAAGCTGCACTTTCTTTCTTCTGTGTGTGTGCTTTTTAAATTGTGCAAAAATCCACATAACATAAAATTTGCCACCTAACCATTTTTAGGTGTACAGCTGAGTGGTACTCAGTACACTCACATCGTTGTATAAGCATCACAACCCTCTGTCTCCTGAACTGGCATCTAGTAAAACAAGAACTCTGTCCCCAGCAAACAACCGCTCCCTAGTCCCGTCTCATCCGGCCCCTGGCAACCACTGCCCCACTCTCTGTCCCTATGAACCTGCCTAGTCTGGTACCGCAGGTAAGTAGGACGATCCAGTATTTGTCTTCTTTTGACTGACTTATTTCACGCCGCATAATGTCTTCAGGTTTTATCCATATCGTAGTACGTAAGGAGCTCCTGGAGGTTTGTCTCTTTCCTGCACGATCTTGCTGAAAACGGCAGCAAGAGCTCATCAACTTTTACTTAGCCCCTAATTCTCGGCATTTGGCAAATGCCTGGTGTGAGGAACCACAAGGTAAGGAGTCACTTCAATACTGCAGATCAAGAAAGCCAAGAAGAGATGGGTCTCCACCTTGACCTGACTCGGACAGATCTCTAGTCCATGGTCACTAGCAATCCTCCATTCTTTTTATTTTTTAAAGAGCTTATTTATTTATTTTCAGAGAGAGGGAAAGTTAGGGAGAAAGAGAGGGAGAGAAACATTAATGCAAAAGAGAAAGATCGATTGGTTGCCTCACACACCCCCAACCAGGGACCGGCCCGCAATCCAGGCAGGTGCCCTGACTGGGAGTCAAACCAGAGACCCTTCGCTTTGCGGGCATGATGGCCAACCATCGGAGCCACACAGGTCAAGGTGCAACCCCCCATTCTTGATGCCGGTTTCTGCATCAGGACTCTCCCCAGGGCACCCGCAGAAAGCCCTGCCCAAACTAGCTTAGGCAACAAAGGAACCCATTGGCTCCTGTAACTGAAAATGCGGGGTGAAGGGGGTGCTCCAGGTGAACCTGAACCAGACTCTTCAACTCTATCACCAAGACAGGCACCAGCTCTCCTGTACTTTGTCTCTGCTCCTGTCCACGTGGGCTGCATTCTCAGCCTCCACTAGGGAACGTGCCCCGGCCTACACCTTCCCAGGGGCCAGGCCAACAGGAAAAAGAGGGCTTCTCTTCCCCCAATAGTTCAGGTAAGTTTGGTCCTGCTTGGCATTGTCCCCACCCTGTTCATGTGTCCATCCCTGAACCAATGACTGTGGTATGGGTCTGGGTCCTAAGTCCACGCCTAGAGCTGGGTCAAGGTCACCCCCTCCCAAATCACGGGACTGAGAGTGGGGAGATAAAGGAAATGTAGGCTACTGTTTCAGGAAGAAAGGGGACAGGCTGCTGGTCAGGAAAATATAGCAGATGCTTGTCACAGACACAGTGGAACAGTAAACAGCCATTTAAAAAGAATGGGGTAAATCTGTGCCTGCTGATTTGGAACGATCTCCAAGATAAAGGAAGTGAGGAGATAGCAAGGCACAGAAGAGTGTGCAGAGTGGGCATCTATCTGTGTCTACTAAAAGGTGTGGGTGGTGGCCCAGCCGCTTGGTGGTCTCTCTCTTCAGACGTTCCTGCATGAAAGACCACCAGGCCCCACTCACCTGTGTACTGGCTCTGACACTGAAGGGGAGTCCATGGTCAGCACTTCCTGATGGAACCAAAGTCTGCAGCCAAGAAAAGCCGGTCCTGGCCAAAAGACAGATGTCTGGGTGAGCGAGATATCTCAGTAGCAACCCCGTCAAAACCAGTGTCTCCTGCAGGAGCCCACTGCCTGCTGGGTAAGCGGAACCGGCAGGTGACAGGAAAGTCAGCTCACACCCACTAAGGAAATAAACCCGAATGTAACTTTTATTTTTTTGCTAAATCGACAAGAATATACAGATTTTCTTCTTACAAAACTAATACATAGACTGTTTTCACGCAAACAATATATAAATTTTTAAAACAATTTTTTTTCTCAAAATAGTTTTAAAGATTTTATTTATTTATTTTTGGGGAGAGAAGGAGAAAGAGAGGGAGAGAAACTTCGATGTGAAGCAGAAACATTGATCTGTGGCCTCTCCTACCCCAACTGGGGACGGAACCCACAACCCAGGTATGCGCTGGGATCGGGAATTGAACCTGCGACCTTTGGATTTTCAGGACGACACCCAACCAACTGAGCCAGACCGGTTAGGGCAAAACAACTTTTCTTTAGAATTCGGTATACTACACGTACTTCTAAGTACATTTTAAGTATATTGAAATACTCATTAAACACAAGTGGAGTTAGAAACACTGACTGAAATAGGAGTCCAATGCTGTAAAAAATAAGCACTGTTTCTTGTAGGACTAAGACTATTTCCATTTTTTTAAAAAGATTTTATTGATTTATTTTTAGATAGAGGGGAAGGGAACGAGAAAAAGAGGGAGAGAAACATCAATGTGTGGTTGCCTCTCATGTGGCCCCTCCTGGGGACCTGGCCTGCAACCCAGGCATGTGGCCGTGACTGGGATTCGTACTAGTGACCCTTTGATGCACAGCCTGCGCTCAATCCACTGAGCCACACCAGCCAGGAGACTATTTCCATTTTGAATGGAGTACCACTACAGGAATATTAAGCATCCTTCAGTCCGCCTTGGTGCGTTCCTCTGAAGCCCGCCCCATCCCTCATTCCTTCTCTGTTGAGAGTCTGCTGCGCCCCGACCTGAAGTCCCGGCCGTCTCGGCGCGCTGGCACCACCTAGGCCGTGGCCTTGAGCCAGGGGTACCTCTGACGCTCCTGACGCTGATGCGCGTGCTCTATCCGTCTCTCTTAAGGCTCATGGCCATGCCCTGGAATAGTGCTTCACCTAAAAACTGCATTTTGGAGACAAAACAAGTTCCCAATCCTGTGGCAAAGTACCACTTGCCGTCTGCGCACAGCCTGGGGCCCCCCTGGGAAGGAACTGCCCTCCGGAACCGCGCCTCCCGAGCCCGGGGCTGGCAGACGGGAAAGCAGCGCCTCCTTTACCCAGCCTGGCTAGATTCCCTCGAGGGACCTCGCCTGGGGAAGGAAAGCGTGTGGTTGCCTTTCGGCCTCAGGCGACCTGGCCCCCAAACGGCTTCCAGGAGATGTTGCTTTACCTTTGTCGCCATCTAGTGACAGCAAGAACAGACTGCTGCCTTCCGACTTGAGGACATCTAACGTTGCAACTTTGGACGGTTCTGGTTTGGGGGTTGGGGGAGGGGAGCTCTAGAGTGGGCGTGGACCCAATTCCAGGCCCTTTTGGGGGCGGGGAACGAGTGGCACTCCGCTTTCTCGCGGCCATTGCCGCAGAAGGGCGTTCTGGTCCAAACGCTGAGCCAGTAGCCTTGTTCTTTGAAAGGGGGAGGCCTGTGGCCCCACTGAGGTTGGTTCTGGGCATAAGATCTGTCTGGAAGGAGTTCTGGCTTAGGAAGCCCCACTATTTGTTGGGAGTCCAAAGGTGTTCTGGGAGACAAGGATGCCAGACACAGCTCCACCATGAGAGCGGTCCTGGGTGCACCTGTTATATAGACCCTGCATACAGGGGAGGGGCAGGGCAGACTCTCAGGTTCCTGGAAGAGTCTACCCAAGAGCTACAACGCTCCCCCCCGCCACCCCCCACCCCCCGCCATCCCCCCACCCCACACACACACTCCCACTCGCTCCAGGCACAGACCCAAGCAGCAGGTATATTCTGTAGCTCAGCAAACATTCAGGTGGGGGTGAGACTCTACCCTCCTTTCTTTTTAGACACTCCTAATCCTTACTAGGGGTTTTCTTGCAACCCTCAGATTGGCTTCATGGAGAGAAAGCACCCACCCCTTCTAAAGGGTTATGTCTCCCCACAAACTCTATGCTCCCAAAGGCGGATGACCTCTTTTCCTCCTTGTGGTCTGATGCCGAGGGTGCAGGGAAGGGAAAGTTCTCCAGGGGCACCACTCCATCAGCCCTGCGGATAGGCTTGGCCTGCACGCTCAGCTTCCTTGCACTGAGAATGCAGGGCACTTAGCACCTCTTGTCCAGTTTGGAGCTGTTGCTGCCACTTGTGGGCACAGGACAAATGCCCCCCCACTCATGCGGGATAAGAGCGTCACTAGAGGGAGAAGCAGATGCAGTCTGAGAACAGAGAAATCAGAGCTGCTGGGTATGTCTATGCAAGTCGCTCACTGCACAAGGGTGCCTGGCCTGGGGAGCCATTGGGATCTGGCCCCTGCCCGCCTGTGCCTGCCTCCAGAGGCTCCCCCCTTTCCTAATTCCCACAAAGGCTCAGGTGGGGGCCAGATGCTGCCTCTGGGGAGTTAGTACACTCTCCTTGGAGAAGAGGCTCCTGCATGGGAGCCCCAGCCTGGGACCCCTTGGCTTCTGTGGGCCCTCACCCATTTCTGTATTCATCTGCTAGGGACGCTGTAACGAAGTTCCACAAACCAGGTGATTTAAACATCAGACATGTATTGCCTCACAGTTCTGGAGTCTGAAGTCCAAGATCAAGGCCTTGGCACAACTGATTCCTTCTGCAGGCTGAGGGAGAATCTGCTCCATGCCTCTCCCCGAGCTTCTGGTGGTTTGGGGACCATCTCTGGTGTTCCTTGGCTTGTAGACATATCACCCCAATCTGCCTTTATTCACATGGTGTTCCGCCTGCCTGAGTGTGTGCCCAAATTTCCCCTTTTTATACAGACCGAGTTATACTAGATTAGGCCCTGCCCTAATGACCTCACCTTAACTAATTACATCTGCACTGGCTCTGTCTACAAATAGAGCCACATTCTGGGGGCTTGGGAGTTAGGACCTCAACACGTGAGTGAGGGGTATACATATCAGCCTATACAAGATCCCCAAATAAGATGACATTAAAACCCTCACCTTCTCCTCATTGCCATAGTGACAGCAGGAGACATGGAGGGACACAGGAAGGTCAGCTCATAAACACACACTATTAGAAAGCCTTCCCTTCTGTGTCAGTCTTGTCTCAGGGTTGTATCTGATCCCAGACACACAAGAGACAACCAAGCCAGACAATTTCTCATTTGTATGTCCCCAGACCATAAAGGACAGGGAGGTTTCAATAGTCCAAACAGATCCTGCAGGTCAGTAGAAGATCTGGCCCAACCGGTCAGCATGAGCTGCCCATAGGCCTTGCAGGAGCTTGCCTCTTCTTCAGCTTTGAAATGATAAGCTTTCTTTTAAAAATTTTTTTTTCTTTTATTGATTCTAGAGAGCAGGGAAAGGAGCGAGAAAAAGAGGAAGAGAAACATCAATGTGAGAAACATCAATCGGCTGCTTCTTGTACTCACCCTGACTAAGGACCGAACCCGCAACCCAGGCCTGTGCCCAACCGGGAATCAAACTCCCCAATTAAAACAGCAAAAAGAAAAAAAAACCAAATGAAGACACTCTAAGAAGCCTCAGAAATAACTTCAAGTGTACCAACACTTGCATTATGGGGGTGCCAGAAGGGGAAAAGAGAGAGCAAGAAATTGAAAACCTATTTGAAAATACAATGACCTGGTGAAGGAAATAGACATGCAAGTCTAGGAAGCACAGAGAGGCCCAAAGGAGAGGCCACCACCCAATACACATTATAATTAAAATGCAAAAGGTTAAAGGCAAAGAGAGAATCTTAAAAACAGCAAGAGAAAAGCAGTTAGTTATCTATAAAGGAGCTCCCATAAAACTGTCGGTTGATTTCTCAACAGAAACTTTGCAGGCTAGAAGGGACTGGCAAGAAATATTCAAAGTGATGAAAAGCAAGGACCTACATCCAAGATGACTCTATCCAGCACAGCTATCATTTAGAACCGAAGGGCAGATAAAGTGCTTCCCAGACAAGAAAAAGCTAAAGGAGTTCATCACCACCAAAGCAGTATTACATAAAATGTTAAAGGGTCTTCTTGAAAAAGAAAATGAAAAAGAAGCAGAAAAAATATGAACAATAAAATGGCAATAAATACGTATCTATCAACAATTTAAAAAAACAAAATAAACGAACAAGCAGAACAGAAACAGACTCGTACAGAGAACATTTTGATGGCTGCCAGATAGGGGTGGGGTTGGTGGTTTAAGTAAAAACGGTGAAGGGATTAAGAAGCACAAATTGGGTGTTACAGACGGTCGTGGGGATGTAAAGTACAGCATGAGGAAGGTAGTCAGTAATATTCCAGTAACTGTGAAAAATAACAGAATAAACAAACAGAACAGAAACAGACTCAGGGAGACAGAGAAAAAACTGAGTGCTGCCAGAAGGGAAGGGGGTCAGGGAAGCCAGGTGTAAAAGGTGAAAGGAATTAAGAAGTACAAACCGGAAGTTACAAAACAGTCACGTGAGGTACATACAGCACAGGGAATAGAGTCAATAATATGGTAATAACTATGCATGGGGCCAGGTGGGCACTAGACTTACCAGGGGATCGTTTTGTAAATTAGTTATATAATTATCTGACTACTACGTTGTATAGCTGGAACTAATAGAATGTCAACTGTAACTGAAAAAGAAAAAAAGAAAAACACATAATTATAGAAACAAGTAAAAAAAAAAATAGTTACTCATCTTTCTTTCCTGTAAAGTCAATACCAGAAAAAGAGAGGTATTTTCTGCTTCTTCCTCTGTAGATGACAGTTGGACATTTTGCCCTGAAAATTGAAATGGTCCTAGCCCCAGGGGACAGTTGAGTATTTCATTTTGTTAAAAGCCTGGACTCACCAAATAATCACACACAGGAGGCTGGGGATAGCCCACGTGAGACTGACTCAGTCAGGCTAGGCTGCCTGTTCACGCGGGTTAGTCACACCCACTGCAGACTACGGGAGCGAATTCCAGGGGTGGAGCTCCCAGCTAGGGAAGATCTGCGTTGTGACCTGCGGAGAGCAAGCAGCGGATGACTCAGGGATGTTTTCTCTGCCCTGTCAGGGCTCTTCCTCAAGTCTCCCTGGGTGAGCTTGCACATACCCAGCTGGAATGCTTTCTCCTCTCGCAGCCCTGCCTCTGGCCAAAAGCCACCTTCTGATCCTCTAGTGAAGCCTTCTGTCTCCCCAAGCTGCAAGTGGGTCCTCCTGTAAGTAAGTGAGGCCGAAACAGGATGCCTGGTTACGGGGAAGTCTCAGAAAGCAGCAGAGATAAGGTCGGGAGTAAGGAGAGGGGGTGTGGCTACAGGAACTTGAAAGTGAACCCTAGTTGGCCAGGTGACTGGGCTGAAGCTCTACCTCTGCCCAGCCCATGATTTGCATGGACCAGAAGAGCCAGAGTCTGGGAATAAAACCCCCAGGAAACTGAGGTGCAGGGGAGCAGGACGCAGAAAAGGGGGAGAAAAAACGTGTTTGGGAGCCAGAGACAAGGGACGGCATCTTGACTTCCCCACCTTGGAGTCATGTGACCTGGCAGGCTCCTCCACCTCCCTGGCCCTCACTTTCCTCATGGGCAAAGTAGGCATTTTAGTGCCTTCCTCACAGAGTTACTCAGAAGGAGAAATAAACATAACACTCAAATGCAATGTCTGAGACTTGACTGGATCCTGGTTTGAAAAATTAGGTAAATTTAAATGCGACCTCTATATATCACCTAGTAGGGAGTAATTGTTCATTTCTGGGTGTGAGAGTGATCCTGGACGTAGGGAGGATACATGTGTTCACAGGGGACGCATGCTGAGCAGGTAGGGGGGGTCTCACCAGGTGTGCAGCACACTCAGTTGCCCCATGGAGACAGCCACAAGAGCGTGTTTGCATGGAGGCAGAGACAAGGGAAACGTGGTACAATGCTAACTGCTGAATCTCGGCGGAGGGTACTCAGTGTTCTCTATTCTTTTTAAAAAAATTTTTCTTGTTTTTATTGCATTTTTTCCTATTATTATTTAGTCCCCGTATACCCCTCCCCTCAGTTACCACACTGTTGTCCATGTCCATGAGGACTTTTTCCTTTTTGCTCAATCCCTCCATGCCCTCCTCTCCCCCTCCCCCTTAGCTGTCATCCCGCTCTCTGGGTATATAGACTCTGCTTAAAATCGGTCAATACAAATTGAGGGAGAAAAATAATGAAGACCAGGTATGCCCAGCACCCACACAGGGCCTTGTTTGGCAATATGTATTTCATAAACACTCACTAAGCCACTGGGGTGACATCGGCCAAGAACCGGGGGTGGGCAGGCCAGAGACCGTTCTGGGGCTACAGCGATGATTTCTAGAGGACCAGAGACAAACATGAAACAAGACAAATATATGAACACATTGGCCGAAAGCAGTGCTGAGTCCCATGAAGACAGTCCAGGGTGAGGGACGGGGAGCTAGGGAGTGGGAATTGCCACCCTGGCTTGGATGCCCCTGAGCCTCTGAGAAGGTGGAATGTGAACTGAGGATGGACTGACCGTGCGAGGGAGCAGGCCATGCAGAACCCCCCTCCTCCCTCATCCGTCTGTCCAGGGGCCCTAGAAGAGCCCAGGATGCCAGAGGAGGTGATATCAGCCAAAAGCCAGGATGAGGATGTTTGTTTCCTCTTTGGAGCAAACAGCCATGGGTTAATTTATGCTCTTGGAACTCTTTGGTCTGTTTAGACAGGCCAGATACCATCAGCCTCCCTGTGCCAGTGAACTTGGTTCCTACTGAATCACTTCCTGGAACCAGTTGGTGACCCGAGGCTTCAGAGGAAGTGGCAACAGCCCGGAGAATGGCAAGACACATCTTACACAGTTAACAAATGAAAAGATGTTCAACCTCATTTATAACTAAAACAAAGTGCAATTTTTATATTTCCACCCACCAGATTGGCAAAGACTAAGAGAGGGATCATTTCAAGTGCTGGTGAGGCTGGGGGCACAACCCTCTCTCATCCGCTGTTTGTTCAGCATCTCTTGAGCACTTGGGCTCACTGTGACATTGTCCATCAGAGCGCCCTTTGGCTAAGCGCTTCCACTGTCTTTATTTTTAAAAGATTTTATTTATGTACTTATTTATTTTTTAGAGAGAGGGGAATGGAGGGAGAAAGAGAGGGAGAGAAATACTCAAGTGAGAGAGAAACATCAATCGGTTGTTTCTTGCCTGCCCCCTGACCAGCGACCAAACCGGCACCCCAGGCAGGTGCCCTGACCAGGAATTGAACCAGTAACCTTTCACTTACCAGGACGACACCCAGCCCACTGAGCCACACTGGACAGGGCTAAGCAGTTCCACTTTAATGAATCTATTCTGAAAATACCATCAGCAATGTGATTTAAAAAAAAAAAAAACAGAAAACAATGTGCAAGATGGCATTATGTCATCCAAGTGCAAGTGACGCGCATGTGCACCAGAAGGAGACAGCCTGAATAAATTAGGGATAGATATAAATGGAGTCATGAGTGAAGATTTGGAAATAAAACACATATACATATCATAGCATATAGTTGAGGGTATGCATAGGAAAAAAGCCAGAAGAGTGCCTACCTAATCAATTCATGACAGAGATCCCTGGGGCAGGCGATACTGGGGACTTCCGCCTTCTGCAGTGTGCATTTCCTGTAATATTTCAATGTTGAATCACAAGCACGTATTGCTGTTGCAAGTAGAAAAAGGATTTTAAAGTGAGAGAAAAGGATGGAAGAAGGGACTGCAGTAGATACTTGTTATTTTATTTTTTTATACATTTTTAGAGAGAAGGGATGGAGGGAGAAAGAGAAGGAAAGAAACATCACTGTGTGGTTGCCTCTCACATGCCTCCAACTGGGGACATGGCCAGCAACCCAGGCATGCGCCCTGATTGGGAATCGAACCAGCAACTCTTTGGTTCACAGGCTAGCACTCAATCCACTGAGCCACACCAGCCAGGGCAGATACTTGTTATTTTTGACTAGCCAGGATCTGAAGCTCTGAAGCCCTTTGAAACATCTGGGTAATTCACCTGCCTTAGGATTTGCCACCACAGAAGTTGTAAATGACCTTCCCAGCCAGGGCCACAGTGACTCTGCCAGGGAAGGCACAATGGAGCCTGCTCCGAAGCCTGGTGCTCATCCTGAGAAAGCCGCACGCAGCCCAAGGCAGCCCGTGGCGGCACTTGGTTCCCCCACCCCCCACTAGCAATCAGAGTGGTGACTGTTATGCCAACCTAAGGAAGAAAAAAAAAGAGGTAGGGCAGGGTCCCAGAAATCCACAGAATCGAACAAGGAAGCTTTAGGAAGGGCAGAAACTCTCTCTTGTTTTATACGAAATTCAGATTTAACTGATTGACCTGTATTTTATCTGGGGATCCTATCCTGGGGAACTAGATAAAAATACCATTGGCCTTAGTCCCTTAGGAGATTCAGTAGGTCTGGGTGGAACCCAGCCAGGAATCTGATTTTTTTTTTTTTTTGGCATTCAGTGGCCAGGGTTGGGAAATCTGTACTCCAGCGCACCAGGTTGCCCCGGGGACTGGGCTCCTGTCACCAGGAAAACAGTTTAATGGTCACTCATTCCTCAGTCTTGAACGAGTTAGGCTAGTAGGAGTCAGGCCTCCAGAGCAGATGTTCCAGGGACTTCTGCGGGAAGGGGGCAGGGGGACGGGGGCCGAGTTCCTCTCAGGTGTGGCGCCCCTTCCCACACCGCATGGAACAACCAGCTCTGTTACTTCTCCGCAGGCCGCCCCATTTCTTTTGGACCCACTGGTTTTCCTGAGGTCCCAGCGTCTCTACAAGACTGGCCAACCGCTGTCCGCCCAAGCTGTAACTCTCCAAACCGGCTCAATAGTAGAAGGCTGGGGCGCGGGGGGGGGGGGGGGGGGGGGGGGGGGGGGGGGGGGGGGGGGGGGGGGGGGGGCCGGGGAGGGGAAGTGGGTGGGACCGAGGACAAAGAAGAGGAAAGAGCCCGGGTCCAAAGGGACTCCGGGTTCTCCCTTAAGTGCGCGCCCCTAGCTGTTTTCTGGGAAAACCACAGAGCCAGGCCCCTCAGCCCTTCTAGTGGCCTGAGCCAAGTGAAGGGGCGTGGCCCTGGGGGCGTGGCCAACAGAACCCGAGGCTCCCAGGAGAGCGGCGTGGTTCGGCAACTTCACCAAACCCGCGGAACCAGGGCCGAAGCGAGAGGAGAAACCGACTTCCTACCTGGGCCCAGGTGAGCTCCACTGTGCATCTCTCGGTTGCTCCGCGTCCGGGATGGAGAGGGCCCGGGCGGCATCGGGAGAAGACCAAGCCGGGGCCGAGCTGCCAATGGAGACCTTGGAAAACCAGGTCCAGGGGCTGCAGCAGCCGCAGGCCCCCGCGGAGGAGCGACCAGAGAGTCCCGAGAACAGCCCGGCTTCGGCCGTGCATGAGGCGACCGGAGCGGGCCAGGATCTCTCGGGCGGGAAGAAGCTGCCCTCGCCGCACCCCGCGCGCCTGCGGGTGGTGCCACCCAGCCTGGGCTACGGTGCCTTCCGCCGCCAGGTGTCCGCCAGCCCGGAGCCGCCGTCACCGGGCCCCGCTACGGCCGAGCAGCCCCGGGACGGTGAGGCAGAGCTGGTGCCCTGGGCCGCGCAGGGGGAGCCGGCGCCCGGCACCTGGGCGCCCGTGGAATTGCAGGTGGACGTGCGCGTGAAGCCGGTGGGCGCGGCCGGTGGCAGCCGCGCGCCCTCGCCCGCGCCCTCCACGCGCTTTATCACGGTGCCCGTACCGGAGTCCCCAGGCTTCTCCCGCCACGCCTCACCTGTGTTCCCGATGCTGCCGCGGACCGCCTCCTTGGGCAGCACGTGGGGCCGGGGCTCGCAGCTGGCCACAGCCCGGGCGGACCACGGCCTCGACGCTGAGGGCCAGGCCGACACTGCCGACGGGGGCACGGAGTCCCCGGGCTCCCCTAAGTGCCGCTGCCGCTGCAAGGAGCAGGAGCTGGAGAAGGAGGACACCGTGCTGCTGCGCCGCGCCCAGGCGGACGACGACATGAAGCTGCACCGGGCGATAAAGCTCATTGGTAAGCGCGCGCCTGCGCCGGGAGCCCGCGCCGCCGGGTTGGGGTCTAGGCAGCCGGAGGCCCCCCAGCATCCACTCCTCCCTGGGCCGCTGCTCTGGAGGGACTAGGAGACCCAGACGACTCTCCCAATGTCCGGCCCTACCTTCCTCTGCCTGGCTTGAAACCAATCACATTCTGGCCTACGTAATTCTAATTCAAATAGTTTGAGTTAAAAGAATAAACCCACTGTTCTTTCCTTTTACGCTCTTCCGACAACTTTCATACGCCCTCTTAGTGTGCGCAGCCTCTTTGGGAGGTCGAGGTGGAAGGAATTCCGGGCGAGGGAAAGTTTTTCAGGATCACGTGACGGTGGAGGTTGTGGCGGCCCCGAAGGGAAGAAGATTGCCCGAAAAAGATACAAACAATTAAGTAATCCTGGACGGAGAACCGGGAGGGAGTGGCTGGTGAACTTGGGGGCGGGGAAAGCTTCCTGGAGCGCAGCCTTGGAAAATAAGTAGCGATTGGGGGGATTTCGCTTCATCTGTATGCGTTTTTTCTTTTAACTAAGACAGTGAATTTGTTACTTGTGTAATTAGGAATTGCTTTCTCAGGGGGGTGGGAGGCGGCGGACTTTTTTTTTTTTTTTTGCCTGGAAGTTTGGGAGACTGACGGCTGTGGTGGGGGGCGGGGCCCTTTCCCGGGTCCGCATTGTATTCCTAAGTGTTTTCTGAAAGGTCAGAGTGGAATTTACTGCCCTGCCACACTAGTTATAGTTACGGAGGTCATTGGTGGGTTTATTTTCCTTTTCTTCTCCAGGCTTTTTAGTTCTGCTTTTGTTATTTGAAGATTGTCAATTTACGTACCTTTTTAAAAAAAAATTTTTTTTATTGATTGATTTTCGAGGGAGAAACAAACTTATGCATTCATTCGCTGATTCTTGTCTGTGCCCACACCTGCAACCTTGGTGTATCAGGACGACACTCAAACCAACCGGGCTACCCGACCTAGGCTATGTATCTTTTATTCCAAGCGTTTTCAATTCGCTTTTTGGGGGAACCACCTTCTCGAAGCTATAATTTATGCACCACACAATTCACCCACTTGAAGCATACAATCCAGTGGTCTTTAGTATCTTCACAGTTGTGCAGCCATCACTAGCCAGCTTTACAGTATTTGCATTCACTCCAAAAAGAAATGCTCTACCTTTTAGCCTCCATCCCCTCGCCCACCGCCCCAGGTAGCCGCTTGTCTTCTTTCTGTCTCTACGGGTTTGCCTATTCTGTATATTGCATTCAAATGGACTCAATACATGTCCTTTGGTGTCTGGCTTCTTTCACTTAGCATAGCGTTTCCAATGTCATCCACAATGCAGCTAGCCTATGTCAGTGCTTAATTCCCTGGGTCCCTGGAGTTCTTGTCCCCTCTGCAAACTCACTCCAGCCACCTGGTCCCCTGGGTCCTAGAGCAGCTGACAAGTCACTCCTGTCCAAGTGCTTTCTGCATGAGGCTTCCTCGGTGGCCTCCAGCGACCTGGAGAGGTAAAGGAGGCAGGTGTGATTCCAGGGTTAAAACCGGAAAACACCAAGAACACTTGAGTCAGAACTTGAACCCAGGCCCGCTGAACTCCAAATCTAGCCCTCGTTCCTCTCTCGTCTGCAGCGTTATCTCCTGGTATCTCTGCCCAGTCTGTTAGCTGCTTGAGTGCAGTGGCCTTGCCCTGTCCTTGGCATATTTATACCCTGTGTCTGAGGCACGTTAGGCGCACAGTAAATGCTTGTTAGCTAAGTATTTGTTCTCTCCTGAGTAGAATCTTAGTTCTCCTAGTTATTTAAGAAGCAAACACATAGTATTTTTCTCCCAAATAGGAACTTGTAAATCCAGGGGGTCATCTAGGCGTCCGGGCTGAGGCGGTGGGTTCGCACGTGGCTGTGACGCTGATGTATGTAAGTCAGTGGCTCTAACCTGTCTCTCCTGCTTGTCCCCTCTCCTCCCCTCCCAGGGCTGCCAATGTACATGAAGTCCCTGCGCTGGGCCCTGGTAGTCATGGCCGTGTTCCTGGCGGTGTCCACGGTGGCCATTATAGTCCTGGCCTCTAGAACAGGTATGGCGCCTCCTCCTGGCTGCGCTCTGACAAGCGATCGGATGGCAGCCCCGACCCGGGGGCCCTGTGCCCCGCACAAACTGCACAGCCATACGGGGGCCCTGCCCACCCGGCTCGCCACCGAAAGGCTCGTCAGTTTCATGCCTCCAGATTTGCCCCTCAGTCCAGGCAGCAGGCAGGAGTCGATGTTTTAATGTACACGCTCGTTTCATGTACACGCATTCAGCTTGTTACCGTCTACCCCGCGGCTCACCTGTGGTCTCTCCTTGCAGGGGCCAGGTGCCAGCCGTGTCCCCAGGGCTGGCTGTGGTACGGGGAGCACTGTTACTACCTTTCTGCTGAAGCTCAGGCCTGGGAAGCCAGCCAGGCATACTGCTCGGCCCACAATGCCACCCTCGCCCTGCTGAGCCACATCCAGGTGAGAAGGGGGAGGGGGGTGAGCAGTGGAGGACATGCACATCATTGCAGGTTGCAGGGTACTAGCCCTGCAAGGAATCACAAAGATCTAATCCACCTCCACATTACAGAGAAAGTCACCAAGGCCTGGAGAAGTAAAGTGACATGCAGGGGGACTGGACTCCATGTCACCAAGGTCTTTGGTTTACTCTGCATTCTGAGAAGCGGGGGTGGAGCTGGATGGCCGGAGCAGGGCTGCCGCCATCCAGCCCGGTGACCACGCAGTTAACCGAGAGCTCAGGAACCAGTCTGTGCGGGTGGACCTGTGGGGGGAGCATGTGTACTCTTGGTGGGTGGTATGGAAAACTAGTCATATTTAGGGGGAGTGCTGTCAGGTCTTGCTATAAAATACAGGGTGACAAATCACCACTGAAGTCGGCGACTTAAGGCCACAAGCATTTCTTTCTTGATCTGTGGGGGGACTGTTGAGAGGCCGACCGTGGCTGAGCTTGGCAGACAACTCAAGTTCAGCGTGCAGATGGGCTGGGCTGGGCTGGGCTTGAGCCTGCAGGCTGGGTTCACACCATGAGTCTCTGGTCCTTCTACGGGCTGGGGGGAAATTTATGAGGGTTAGGGGAAAATGCGAGGGGAATGTTGGCGAGAGAGACCTGGTTCTTCTTGCTGACGCGTGTAAAGAATTACAGATCAGCAGATCTATTAGCATGAAGTCAGGGTTTATTAGTGATCTGTTCTCATGGAAAGGAACGGGTCTGGGACGGGGTTGGGGGGGGGCGGCGCAGGGGCAGGGGGTAGGCAGTGAAAGGCAGAGGTTCAGGGCAAAGCAGGGCAGCAAAAAGAAGGGTGGCTGAAGGCTGGGGTGGCAAACCCCTGGTGGCCTGAGGCTAGGCAGCCAGAGAGCTAAGAAAGCGAATCCTTTGTTCTGAGGACTTATATAGTTGGTGGGATGGGAGTGAAAATAGGTGTTGACAGGTAAAGGTGGTGCCAGATTTCCCAAGGGGGTGTGACCAAACGTAGGTATGTGGTCCTTACCTTGCTCCAGACCATATTTGTTCATCTTGTTGTAAAACAGATACGTGACAGGAAGCAGTTCATTAAAGCTGGGGCAGTCAGTTACCCAAAGTTATTTATGGCTCTTTCCGTAAGCATCAGGGACTCCCTCGTAAAACAGATAGTGACCAGAGATGGGCAGTTAACCAAAGTTGTTTTATGGGCTGCTTCTTTGGGCACCGTGGACCCTTTCCCGCCTTTTAGGCCTTGGGATAAAAGCACAGTTTCAAAGGCTTTCTTTCCCAGTTAGTGGAAATGACACACAGAATTTCAAGGACTTCCCTCCTCCCGTGTCAGCATGCTGTTTCTTGTGATGTTGGAACACCTGGCAATGTTACCGGCCCAGGCTCAGGGCTGCTGAGTTAGCTTGTGAGACACATCTCCCTCCTCTTCTCTGCCTTGGGTTACTATCCATCCTACCCAAGTGCTAAAAGGCGATGCCCTGCAACCAGGATGCTAGACTCCGGCCAGCAACAGCAGTGCAGCCTCAGAGCTGTCCCTGTGCTCTCTCCTGCCTCAGAGTGGTAGCCCATGCAGGCAAGAGATGGGAATGTAACAGTTTCTGCCCGGGGCCTGGGCTGGGCCCTGAGTTCTTAGTCACTGAGGTGAGAACAGGCTGGACAGAGATACCTTCCCAGGTTTCCACACCAAAGGAGCCAGCCCCTTCACATCTGCAAACCGAAGACCAGTGGGAACACAGCTGGGTCCCTACAGAATGCTTGAAGCTCAGGAGGGGACCTGGGAGGGCAGGGACTTGGCAGCCCAGCATAATTTTTCCATCTCCTGAGACAGACCCACTGAGCACAGCAAATGTCACCAGAAAGCCAGTGACATAAAGGATCCCTGCCCTCCAGCCCCTCATCAGAGAGGTTCAATCCAGAATGACCTTGGACCTCAGATGAGCAAATGGCTTTCTGGCCAGTGGGTCCTCAAACGGGGAGCCGGGTTTAACTATCCAAATTGCAAATAGAGCTTGAGATAAAGATTTTTTTTTTTAGCTAAGTACACAGGATCAATCAATTAAAACAAATAAATATTCAGAAAATACTATATCGTAGAGCTTGGATAAAAAAAGAGCTTCCCAAAAAAAGATCTTCTAAAAAGCTCCTTGCAAAAAGACACAAAGTATGATTTGGGTCTCAGACACTTAAAATCCAGCCTAGGATAACTGGAGCTCTGGAATCCTCCCCATGTCCAGACAAGGACCAGGGTTGGGGGGTACAGGCCAGCAAAGGCCATGCCTCATGAGCTGGGATGCACAAACCGCAAGGGATGTGCCAAGGTGCCAGAGAGTGCACACAGTTCCAGGAAACATGGCCCATCCTTCCCAGAGCTGGTTTTGCTCACAGCAAAGTGGAGAGCGTTTAAGGGCCACCTATGCCGTCTTAAGAGTCACTCCCCATTGGCTTAATAACTGCTTCGTTTTGCAGGGCAGAGGAAGGAGGAAGCTACCTTAAATGTATACACTGACTGTATACTTTACTACAGTAGAGAGAGAGAGAGAAGGGGGAGAGAATGAGAATGAATATGAATGGTCATGGCTGGTGTGGCTCAGTTGGTTGGAGCATCATCCCATAGACCGAAAGGTCGTAGGTTCGATCCTGGTCAAGGCACATACCAAGGTTACAGGTTTGGTCCCCCATGGGGCACATACGAGAGGAAATTGATTGATGTTTCTCTCCTCTCTCCCTTCCCTTCCTCTCTCTCTAAGTCCAATAAGCATGTCCTCAAGTAAGGATAAAAAAGTGAGAGAGACATGTATGAAGCCATAGAAAAGAATTTACCTGAATTTTAGGATGTAAAAGATAAGATTTCAAATAAATTCTGCTCAGGGCCAGAAGTCACCTCCCCACACTGGTGGGCAGTTAGAGATGCAGCAGCAGAAGGTGGGGAGGCCCTGGGATCACTGTGCCATCATTACAGAGCAGTCCTTTGAGCTGGAAGTTTCTGGAATTAATTGTTAACTCTTGACGCTGCTTTTCCCACTCCATAGGTTTTGCTAACAATGAGAACAGGTTAACGGAGTCTGAGCTGCAAGGGAAAGAAGAGCTGAATGGAGTGGGTGGGGACAGGCCCTGGCCCCTGGCCCCAGGAGGCCCAGAGAGCTCGGACAGAAAGAAGGGCCCTCTGGGCGTCGCCACCAGCTGCGATGCAGCTGTGGGTGGGGTCAGGGCACAGCTGTGCACACCACCTGCAGAGGGGCACTTAGTGGGTGTGTACTGTGCGCCCTGGCTTTACACATGCTATCGCAGGCCTCATTACAAATGTCCCCACCTCGCAGAGGACCATGCTGAAGCTCTGAAAGGCTAGGTACCCAGCCTTTGGTCACAGACCTTACAAGTCACAGAACCACAGTTTGAATGTGGGGTAGCCTGGCCCCCAAAGCTCTTCTCTCGGCAGCGACAGCTCCCTCTGAGCCATGGTATGCCTTCCCCAGCCAGCAGCCGAGGGCTCATAGGGGGTCAGTGCTGGCCAGCCAGAATCCCAGATGTATGCAGCCATTCGGGGAGATGCTTGGACCACCCAGGTTCCTTCCCATCCTCTCCAGAGTCCCCCGCCTGGCCCTGTCTGAAGGGCTGCGTGCACCTTGCCTGTTCCCGCTCCCATTCCCCACTTTCCTGTGCAGTCTGACCTTTGGGACCTCAGGTGGTTAAGGTCAGCCAGGCTACCTGGGAGTTGCTTCTGCTGGTGCTCCCTTGGGGAGATGGGTGGGTGTTGACACCTCTGGGCCCTCAGGTGGCATGGCAGCCCGGGTGTTACCTGGGGCCCTTGGTGGTGACTGCCAGGGCAGGAGGGAGGCAGTTTTGCTGAGCTGGCCGACTATGTGCTGGGCTCTCTCGGTCCATGGTAAGACTGGCCCCCAAGTCCTCACCAAATTCACAGTATCCCTACAGGAAACGACCTTGAAGCTGAAGGACCTGAGGGGCAAATGGGAGTGGCACCAAGGGACAGTTACCACTCCAGTGCTTACTTGCTAATTCCCAGGGTTAAATGTCGGCGTTTCATCTTTGTCAACTTAAACCATTTTGGGGGCAAAAAACTGAATATAACGTCACATTCACTTTTACTGTCCCACTTCACTAACGTGAGTCGAGGCTTCTCGGCATCGTGAGCAAGGTGCCCGTGCCGGTGGGCTCTGCCTTTTCCACTGAGCCTGATTTACGTTTACATTTTCGTGCATAACTACATTTTCTAGACTGGTCATCTTCAACAGCGCTGCAGTTTCCCATCAAGTTGCTATTCCTATAATTGGCCAAGTTAGTTCCCGATGGCTGGGCATTTGGGTGGCTTCTACCTTTTCTTCATAAATAGCACCGTGTTATCTTTGGGTAAATTAATTTTCTCCCTTTCATGCTCTCGGATTTACTCCCCAAAGCGGACTCTCTTGTTCAGACCCCAGGAAGCGAAATGTCGGGGGGGGGGGGGGGGGGGGGGGGGGGGGGGGGGGCGGGGTTGTGCGGACTGGCCCTGTCGCACCAGGAGCTACAATGTTAGCACCTTGTAAATACAGTTGAAGTGCAAGTTCAAAACAAGTTGAAACTCTTTAAATACCATGTCTTGGTTTAATGTTAAAAAATATGACCTCAAGCATAAGTAGTTAAAAGAAGTAATCACTGCGAACAGCTCTAACATCCTCGTTTTCATTCTGGCTGTTCCTCGTGTTTGTGGCCACGTCCGTACATACATCTTTGTCATTACAATCACGCCACAACTGTGAGTCAGCTTTGTCACTCACTGTGACCCCGCACACACTACAGCCTTCCACCTGCTGCGCCTCCCCTCCACCCCAACCCAATGGTGCTCCATGGGCTTCTTACTTCTGTTTAAAGGCCTTAAGAATATGGCACTGAGCTGCTACAACGCGGCCTCTGCTCTTGCTGGCAGCTGTGTTGTTGGCCGTCTGCTCCCAGGTGGCCCGCAGCCTAATCCACCCCATCGCTGCCTCCCCCCGCCAGCTTTGCTCACCTTGCCCCTCACCTTGGGAGCCTCTTCGTTCCTCTGCGGCTCTGTGGGGACTGGCATTCACATCCTCTCTCTCGCCTTGAGGGCTGAGATGGGATCACCCCCATTTCTGGTCCCCATCCTGAGCTCAGTGCCAGGGAACCCGTCAGCATCCAGCACACCTTCCCAGCTCCTGGTGTGTGGGCCCGTCGGGGCGGGTGGAGCCAAGCTGCTTCTGGGCCTGGAAAGCTGGGAACTTGCAGAAGCCCCAGGTGAGGCGAGCTCATGTCCAGGAACAGTGACCGGCTGCTCTTCTCCTGCAGGACTTCCTGAGCAGATGCCTAGCCATCCAGTACTCTTGGGTGGGGGTCCAAAGAGGCCCCCATGGCTGGCACTGGATCGACGGCACCCCCCTGCCACCCCAGCTGTGAGTGACTGTGGGCCTGGGTGGGAGGGTCCCCCTTTGTCCCCAATGCACAAGTATGACATCACAGCAGGTGCCAAAGAAGGGCTGGAAGCCTTCCCCTCCTCTCACACTGCTGTTCTGAGTCTGCCATCCCCTTGCTCCATCCCCTAGGCCACCCCTCAGGACACTGACCCCACATGCATGCTCAGGGCCTGGTTTTTAGTCCCTGTCACCCCACCCCTTGTTTAGGACCCCAGTACACTGACCCAAGCAGGATTGTCACCCTGTTCTACACATAGAGGTGTGCCACTCAGAGGTTTGGTGGTTCACCCAGGGCCACACAGCTGATGAGCTAGGGATATCCTCACGTGCCTACTCCAGGGCCGGTTCAAACAGTACCTGGGCCAGTGGGGCCGCAGGCTGGAGGGCCGTCACCCTGAGCGCCCCTCCTTCCTGTCATCCTTCCCTAGAGTCCTGGTGGAAGAGGGTGGCCAGCCAGATCTCAAGTGTGGGGCCGTGGATGGAGGCAAGCTTGTGGCTTTGGACTGCACCACTCCAAGACCCTGGGCCTGCGCCAAGGGGGCCAAGTGACGTGGGTTTCACCCATTCCAAGCCCACTGTGGGCATGCAGCCTGCTCCCCAGTGGAGGCCAAGTGGGGAGCCAGGGCAGCCTCTTCCCTGGAGCCAGGCTTCCAGGGCTCCCTCTTCCGTGCGCAAGGGGTCCTGCTTGAGCGAACCCGGGAGTTGTACCTCTGTTGCAGGAAGACCACCTCTGGGCAGAAGGGTTTCTGTGGCCCTGGGGCCGAGTGCCCATCTCCATCTCCAGCTGCTGAAGAGGGTCTGTTCAGAGACCTTCAGGTGTTTTCTTCTAACATTTTGAGCCTCGGCCTCTCCGTTAAAATGGCCATTTCCCATGCTCTCCCTTACCTGCTTCCCCACAATGCGTACCCTTTCAGTCCTAGAGGAACAGATCACAGGTGAGCCCAACCTGGGTTCTCACTGAGCCCCCAAAATATGTTTTCTATTGTTTTGTGGCAAGAAGGGTCATCAGCAGGGACATCGTTGCTGTTGATGCTAGTTCCAGGCAGCTGGCACACAGCCAACCTAGCTACGACCAGTGTCACAGCAAGTGAGAAGCTGGGGGCCCCGAGAGGGGGAAGAGGAAGGTGGCGCACTGATGGCCAAGGCTGGGATGATGCAGGGGAGACAGTCACCTGGGCAGGAGGAACCCAACCTTGGTAGGCGGAAGTTCCTGCAAACACGGGGTCCCAGTGAGAAAGGAAATCGGAGAAATGTGGGTGGGTTCGAGGCAGCTCTTCCCGCAGCTGTGGGGACGCCAGCCTGAAGGCGTCAGTGTACTGGGGTTGCGTGAAGGGGCCTCAGGGAGTGGCACCATGGGGGGCTGGAGTGGCTTGTGTGGTCTCCCCAGCCTGTAGAGACCTCTCCAATGACAGGAGACCCTGCCTGCGTCTCATCTTGGTGCCGAGCATTCAACACAACTGTCATATACAAACCAAGTTTCTAAAGTCAGGTCACGCATCCACGTTCACCTTGGAGACACCGGTGTCGTCCATTAAACCAGCAGCTTGTACAGAACGTGCAGGTGTGTGGGAGAAAGAGCTGGAAAGTCCTAGAGGACAAGCAATAAAAGCCTTGGAAGCACTCTGTCTTTGTCATGGCCTCCTCATTTCAACTACAAGTTACCTTCAGAGCAAGAAGACATGTTCCACTTCAAAACTCACTCCGAAGCCCTTGGCAGACTTCCTGGGTCTGGCGTGTCAGGGTGGTTTAACATCAGGAGCCCTCAGACACCTCCCAGCCTCAGGGACAAATACCATGTGGCCTGGGGATCCTGGCCAAATGTGGAGGTGCGCAGAGTGAGGTGCTGAGGGCTGAAGTCACTTAGCTTCCCTTAGTGGAGGGAGAGAGAGGTCTTACTAGTGACTGTCCAAAGTTGGCAAACTAAGAAATCAAAGTGTGAGCTTATTATTTAGAAATAAGGAGACAAAATACTAGAAGAAACAGCAAAAATACTTACAAATGGTTGCCTTAATGCTAACTGATGACAGAGTAGTGGCCAGAACTGGGAGGGGCACCAGGGGACATTCTAGGGTGCTGGAAGTGGTCTAGGTCTGCATCTGGGTGCGGTTGGGGCTACCCATGTAGAGATCACGTTCTACTGAAGATTGGAAAGTCAAGTCTGTCTCCAAGAACTGGAATAAAGTTAGTAGGGGACTGACTTCTTTGTTTAATGAAAATTGAACAATGGGCCTGTAATAACCCAAGGAGTGAAGTAGTCACATGGAGACTATATTAGAAATTTTAAATAAATGCTGAAGTACACGTTACATTTTACCACCATTTGATTCATCTTCCTTCAAAGATTTCTTAGCAGTTATTTCTCCAGCCCAGCTTAGCTCCAGTTAAAAGCTTTATCCTGAATGTCATCATCTAGGACTGACTTTTTAAAAAAAACAAAACATACATCCTTTTGTATACTCACTTAAAACCATATTCACAGTTTAAAAAACAAAACACATTCATGCACTACTTTGATAAAAAGAGAAATTAGACTTTTTAAAAAGGTCCACAAGATTCCGACATGCAGCACAGCTTGAGAACTACCAGTGCCGGAAACAATTCCTGTGGCTGCCTTTTCTTATGGCCCGTCATTTGTCACAGAGCTCCGTCCTTGCTCCATGTGTCGGCCTCGCCTTCTGAGCACATTGTCCTTCCGGAGAAAAGGGCGCTGGAAGACGCACAGCAGGTTGGTCTGCATGGAACCCCTCCGAGTAATTTTTCTAGTGCCTTCTCAGCCAGCTGCCACTGTCTGAAATTCCCATCCGGCAATGTCGCCAGCACACTGGCTCGTTCCATGGGGCTCTGTGGACCAGGCTCTGACACAGGCTGGCTCCTCCAAGGAGCAGCTCTGGACATCCAGTCTGTCAAGCAGTCCCACGTCAGGCCTGGAACTCATCGTACCCCAAGTGCTGTTTCTGATTCAGGGGGTCAGGGCCCCCAAGTGAGGTTTTTTACCAGCTTTCTCGGAGGTTCTGATGTAGAGGGGCCAGGAACACCATCCTGAGAAACCCTAACAAGAACCCATCTTGCTACCAGAAGAAAAATCAGTATCTTAAGTGAACCATGCAGTATAATTTGCACCAAAGAAAATGCATCCACTTGAGGAGTACCTGTTGACAAATGTAGGCCCTTGTGAACCACGGCCAATCGAGATGTGTAGTAGCGCCAATGCTCTAGAAAGTTCCCTCCTGTCCCTTTGCGGTCAATCTCTGCTCCCGGATCTCCAGCTCCAAACTCATCTGCTTTCTGTCTACAGATTAAGGGTAGCTTGTTCTAGGGTTTCATGAGAATTGCACAGCGTGTAGGGCTTTGCGTCTGCTGAGTGGAAGGTTTGAAAGACATGCACGTCAGTGTATGTAACGGTAGGTCTTTGCAGGAGTGCACCGGGGTTTACCTTCTCTCCAGTGGGGGATATTATGGTTGGCCCCCCACTTGGGCTGTTATGCATACAGCTGCTATGAACATTCGAATAAAAGTCTTCGCGTGGACATAGGTTTTCACTTCTCTTAGGTACCTGGGGGTTGTATGGTCAGGATGTGTTTAATTTGTAAGAAACTGCCAAACTGGTTTCCAAAGGAGCTGTGCGTTTTCCACTCCCGGCAGAATACAAGTTCCAGTTGCTCCGCATCCTCACCACCACATGGCGTGGCCAGGCCCCCTACTCTCCGCCATTCCAGAGGGTGGGCAGTGGGCTCTCGGTGTGGTTTTCATTTGCATTTTCCCGACGACTGACAATATTGAGCTTCTTTCGTGAGCTCAAGGGCCATTTGTATGTATTTTTCTTGAGATTCTGATACACAGACTGTATTTAGAAAAACCCTGACTGAAACACCCGTACCCACGGGGCAGACTATGTTTTAAGTGATGATTTAAATGGGAAATCTAAGATGTCTCCCAACTTTGTGAGAGGGTTTCAAAATACAGAATTGAAAGTCACATAAACACCCAAGGCCCACTACCTAGATCTAACAAGAGTCAACATTTATGTGTATGTATAAAGTCAAACCATTTGAAGATGTTAGACGTCAGGACACTTCGCCCGAAAATACTTTTAGCATGCATCTCCTAAAAATGAGTCTTCTACTTGTGATTCCATTACTTAGGAAAATTAGCATTAACTTCATATTCAATCCATGTTTCCATTTCCCCAGTTCCACTATTTTAAACAAAAAGCAGGGTTTAAGCATTGTTATGGGTACTTCTTCAGTCTCTTTAAGTAAACAGTGACAGCTATGCTGCATTTGTCTCATTTCCGTAAACTGGAAGTTGGGCTTGATTCACTATAAACATTTTTCAGAGAAATAATACTTCACGATCCTGGGTACTTCTTATCTCATCACCTGATAGATTTTAACACTGATTACAAGTAAGTGGTACCAAACTTTCTAAAACAAAACCCCCCAAAGTCGGGGAACCAAACCATGTAACTCATATGCCAGTCTGGATGAGTAAGGGCTTTTCACCTGCTATTCTCTGCTTCAGAGGCAGCATAAAAGTGAGGCTCATGGTACAGAACCATACAGTGATTATCCCAGCTTCATTTATTTGGGCCTTTTTGTTCTCTCTTGGGATGTTCCTGTTGGTCCATTTTTGCCTCTCCCAGCCCAGGACGCACCGTTATGTCAGAAAGAGCCTCAGGCTCAGAATCAAAAAGATGTTGAACAGCTCTGTGGTATGTTTAATGTCACTTGGCACCCCTCGGTTCCCTCTCCTGTAAAGGGGGTGTGATGACGGGACGCCGCTCCTGCCACCCGCGATGTATGAGATGACGCAGACTAAGGCGCACAGAAACGATGAGGCACTGCAATGATCACCTCATACTCGTTGAACGTTGGCTATGCCTCCACTCCCGGCTCGTAAGAGGGTGCAGGAAACAAGGCCCATTCTCTGCCCCAGCGCTTAGTCAGGCTGCCAACATTCAAGTGTGTCCAGGGAAAGGAATCGCTGGGGACACAGTTCTCTCCCTCATCTCCTCCACCCTCCGGTGCCCAACCGCGGAGCAGCCGTGCAGTCTGGCAGTGACTCCAGTTTGGGACTGTGGGTGAGTACCTGACTCCCCCAAGCCCGTCAGGCCAACCTTGCAATCCCAGCCGACTGGTCCATGTTCAGTTCAGGGATCCCGGCCTGAGCCAGGCAGGAATGTCATTAGTCTGTTGCCCACTTCAGTTGCTTCCCTAATGGGAACATGACCCAGTACAGGTCACAGAAATGTGAGAAAAGCTTACCCCAGGCTTTTCTGGGGAAGTTGCCTTGCTGTTTAGAGACACAAAGGAATGGCTTCATCTGGACATATGGCTCAGAATGGAGCTGCCATGTGGAACTCAACCACGTGAGCCAAGGGCCTTTGCACTGTTCAAGCCCACGTGAGCTGATGTCCTGTTACAGGCGGCCAGCAGCATCCAACACAGGAGTGCTGTGGCTGGGACCTCGAGAGCCACTCTGCCTTCTCTACCGCCTCATCTCCTCGTCCGGGCCCTTGACTGAGCCCAGTTCTGAGTCCAAATGCCCTTTCAGCCTCAACCCTACTGTGCTGGCCGTTAGTCTGGTCTGATCCCCAGACGTTCTTGTAGACCCAGAACCTCTGACATCCTGGTGTCTGCCAGAACGTGAAAAACAGGCAGACACACCCAACAGGACCAGTCTGCTGACAGACCTGGCCTCTGCCATCGAAGCCCTGTTCTCCTAGCCCTCCCTGAGCCTCTCCCAACTCCCCTGGTGCTGGGATTACTTCTGCCCATTAGCACAGGCAATGGAAAGAAAAACAGAGGACAACTTGGTATTGCCTTATTTATACCCTGGGAAAATCTAATGATTAAGTCAGGGTATCATAAAATCATGGTGTAAACAGCTTTGATTTTTCAGATAGAAAAAACAGACAATGTTTTTCAAAATATTTCAGTCAGTATACAGCACATGACAGTGGACTGAGGGGCCCTGAAGGCGCTCAGCTGGGTGGCCATCAGCCTGGAGAGACGTGAAGATGCTCACGGGGAAAGCACTCAAGGTCAGGGCAGCTGCTCACGGCTAAGGGAAGGGGCTCTGGTCAGTGGTTCACTAATTCAAATGGCTGCTATACACCAGTGCACACCAGCTGCGTGTCCACCTCGGATATGTACACATTTTAAAGTTATGTAGTATTTACTTGGATTTGTAGTGCTGAAAATCCTATAATCATTTCTGACTTTTAAAACTGGTTTACAAAAACCATTTTGAAAGATAGCACAATGAACGGGAAATCACTACAACGCATGGCGAGCGTTTAGATTGTGATGTGCGCGCGGCTCTAGCACCAAGGGCTGGGTTTGATAGCTATCATTAGTTTATGGAAATGAGCTCTAAAATGAAACGTGGAGGGAAAAAAACCTGGAGAAGATTAAGAAAAGTTACAACATTAGTGTCAGGATAATCATCAGAGGGGTAAAGAGTCTTTCTTTTTAAAGTCTACTTAGAATAGAGAGATTTTTCCTTCAGTTTCAGTGGCTGCTGCTGATCCATCTCAGCCAAATGGCATTGGGGGGCTGCCCGATGACAGCAAACAAAGGCCTTACTAAAGGACACCAAGCGTGACATCACAGTTTTGCAAATATGGGACTAAACTTATACTTTCTATCGCAGTCACCAGATGATACAAAAAAGTGCCAAAAACTGGGTATGAAGAACAGGAATATTGAGATTTTAGTGTTATTCTGAGTGGTTGCCCTGGCTCAAGGATAATTATTGAAAATGTAGATCATTTACCCCAAGTCTAATACTAGAAGTCTCTAAGCAACAGAATCATCCTAGGATTTTTAAATTGAGATTATTCACTGAAAGGCACATGCAGCTGGAGTGATCCCCCCATGGAGCCCAGCCCACCATGACACTGTCCTTCACTGGCTACCACTCACTGACCTGCTGGTATCAGGGGCCCGCCCTGCCTGCAAATCACAACTGCAGCAACAGCTAACGATATAGATATTTGTATGATTAGGCAGAGACCAAGTATTAAATTCCAATTCTACAAACATAATGCTAAACCGTATTTTTCAATCATGTTTTGGAGTTTGATACCTCACCCTCGATGTACCACCAATCACCATGAGCCGGTCTCGGACAGTCTTCCCTGAACCTACCAACCTGACCTTTTTGACCTCACTCCACATCCCAAGGTACTAAACCCAAAGTCCTTGTAAGGGTTTAAGGGAAGAGCGCAGACCACCAGGAACAGTGTGGATGCAAAACAATCCCTCAGCAACCAGTGATGCAGGTGGGTCTCAGGCTTACGTCCTATAAATCCAACGTGAGGCCCACGTTCCCGTGACCCCAAATTTGCCACACTTAGGGGAACAAATCAAAACTAGTCCTTGAAAGGTGATCTCAGTTCACTGTACTCACAGACACTCACTTCGTTCCTTAATGTATTTTTGTTAGTCAAATTTTCTAAAATCACAAGCGATGCTCACTTAAGTCACTGTGGGTGTCTACAGCTTTTCAATGCAGAAACGGTTAGTCTCATCATGTTGGTTATACCGTGTCTTTATTTCAGTTTGCTGGATAAGAAGAAATACAAAACAAAAGCGAATGAAAGCCCAGTTTCTTCTGCAGGTTCAGTCCCTCGCGGTAGCGGTTGTACAGACAGCCCTGACGCGTGTCAGCCAGGGACCCAGGTGACAGCAGTTCGGCTTGAATCTTCGCGAGTGTGTGTGCATCTCCTTCGGTGCCTTGCACAGTAAGGCACTAGTAATGATATAAAAGAATAAGAGAAATACCCACAGCAAGTAGTTCTAGTGACAATTTGCTAGACAAGTTACAGTTTAATAGTAATGGTGGTGGTGACTGTTTCATTTAATTATTACTGTTTTTTTACAATAAGGGTATAGCCTTTATATTCCACACACACAAAATAAAACAAGAAGTGCTTATGAAAAAGTCCCTGTCCCCACCCCCTTTTCAAAACACCCTGAACGTAGTAATTCAATACAACAGAAAAATCAAGACTTATTTGATTTCCAATTGTCAATAAAAAAGCAAAGTATATGTAATGCAAGAGCTGTTCAACTTCCAACCCTAAACAAACTAAAAAAACCTCCCAGTATTTAAATTTCTCCAGCACACATTCCAGTATAAATGCTCTGAACTGTAATCAGCTAGTTATTAATGGGAACAGAACCTTAGAACAGAAGCTATATTGCTTCCCTCACCCCCTTGCTCTTGAAATTAGAGGGTGGGAGCTTTAGGGGATACAAAAGTCAGAGGAAGAAGAATTAAAAAGGAAAGCCCCCAAAGCTGTGCTGTTTGGACTAGAAAGGAAGACAGTATTTTTACAAATGTTCAAAATCCCCAAGGCAAGTAACACATTTCGTTTGTTCTCACTTCTACTAGAAAGAACAAAGACATCCGGCCTTTCTCGCGTGTAAAACTGTGTGGAACGCTCTTGGAACTGTATTACAGGTTCACCAGAAACTATGGGTGCAGTTTGAGGCTTCATCAAGGACAACGCGCTCAGTTCAGATCGAGCTGGAAACTGTGCATCTAGCCTAGCTGGACCGGTGTGTGGGACTGCTCACTGTGTCACCCCGAACAGCTGTAAACTAAACAATAGTATGTAACTCCATAGGAAGCTTAAGGATTGAGGACATGTACACAGCTAATTATATCTCCCCTGCTTCGCGCTCTTCAGAGCTCCGCCTGTCTTCTGATCTGCCATTAGCGCTCTCATAGGACCGCTTCTTATCTTTTCGATCTCTGTCACGAGGTGATCTGTCTCTTGAATTCCTGTCTCTGTCACGTGATGCTAAGTCTTGGTCTCTGAATCTTTCTTTTGAGGATCTGAAAAATATTAATTTGAGGAGCAAAATGTGTTGGGAAACCCAAAATCCAAATGAAAGAATCGGATAAATATTAAGGTATTGATAGCTGAAGATATACAGAATACACCCAAAAAGACAGGAGTCAGTTTCTGACGGAAAAGAGCACCACCACATTTGATCAGGATCTAAAACAGGACACGAACAAAAACAAATAGCTACGGTCGCAAACCACACGCTAAAATAATGATTTCTAAGATGCTCTCATTGTCTCAGAAGCAATCAAAAAGATTCTCTCATTCCTAGCAAATGTATTTAGTATAAGAATTACAGATAATACCTTTAAAAAGCAAAAGGTAGTATCCGATTAAAAAGTATGTAAATAGAACGTAGATCCCAAATTGCTTGGAATTCAATGTCTTAAACAGGGGTCTGCCAACTTTTTTGCTGTCTGGTCAGAGAGTGAATGTCTTAGGGGTTGTGCTCACACACTGTCTCTGTGGTACATTCTTCCTTCTTTCCTTTCGTAGCGACCCTTAAACAACGGAGAAACCATCCCAAGCTTGCTGCCTGGACAAAAACAGGCTGGAAGGCCAGATCTGACCTGGGGCAACTTAGGTAAGAGAACTACTCAATTAATGACATGGTAAACATTTATTATTTTTAAAATGTGCTTTACTCCTCCTGAGTTAGCTCATTCAACCAAAGAAAAAAATCAGAATGGAAGACAGAGGAAGATGATCACACTACAATAAATCTTGACTGACCATAACTGTTTCTTAATACCACCTCTCCGTCACCACCCCCAACTTCAGTAAGGTAAGTAACAGAACAAGGCTGTATCAGAGATTCAGTCAGCAGAAAAAGCAAAGGACACCACAGGATCAGAATTAATATGAAATCCTCTACACTTTCAACATCTAGAACGGATCAGAAACACACATCACGTTTATTTCATTCTTTACAGGTGACGTGGTACTTCTACATAACCATCTCACTTAGCCCACGTCCGGGATTTAGATCTGAGGTCTGATTAAGTAATACTTTCAACTTCTAAGGCGGGGAAAAAACTACTACTATACTCAGTTTTAGAAATATAATTAAGGGTTAAACCAAAAAAGGCTGAAAGATAAAGTAATGTCAACTAGAGGCATTCTAATTAAGGTTTTAATAAGCTTAATTTAAAAATGATGTGTAAAAAAAAAATCACACAGCGCACATATCTGGTTACACTCATCCTACCCACAATCTTTGTAAGAAAGGAAAATGAAGGAGATAGGTCAGTGGCAACAACGGAAAATCAGCTATGAGATGAGCATCAACTAATGCTCTGTGAGCGATTACAATGCCTATGCACAGGCAGCCCCTCCCCTCCCTCCCTCCCTCCCTCAGACGACCAGTAACCCCACAAAGCAGGTACTCTCACTAGCCCTACTTAGCAGATGGGAAAAGAAAGGTGGGATCATTAGATGACATGGCCAAGGCCACTGAAACCAAGTAGTCTGACTCTGGAGTCTGCACCGTATGTTTCAACCGAGCAGGAAGCAGAAAAATGCAAATGGCCCTCCTTTGCCAAGGGTAACTGTTGCCAGGAAAGGTCACAAACAGACTCTACTTACATCAGAGACCACTATTTCAGCTGGGGCAGAACAGCATATTATAAAAAACTCTTAACTGAGACTTTTACCTTAAACTCAAATATGCAGCAATAACTATATACTCATGTATGTATAAAACATGTAGGTTTTAATAGCAACTGTCTGATAATTTTTGGTAAAAAATGTTGCTTTGAAAGAGAGTAATGTGAATATCAAGATTAGAAGTGTTCCAGAGAAAAGCAAAACTTTAAATAGTTTTACAAAAATAGTCCTCTGTAGGAACATGTTAGAAATTTAGCAGAGGTGTCATCTGCTTGGTGGGAAACGTTCCTATATAACTTTATGAATTCAGGAGGCATCAGGGACGAGACACAACGTCAGGTGAACATCCCTTCCATCCCCAACACCGGGAAGGATATTTAGGAGGTAACAGATGCCAGAAACAATGAAAGGTGGGCAGGCTCTCAAGAGAAACTGTCTAGAGCCAGGGGTGTCCAACCTGTGGCCCAGGATGATTATGAATGCGGCCCAACACAAAATCAAAACTTTACTTAAAACATTATGAGACTTTTTTGTTTTCGTTAAGTGTCTGTGTATTTAATGTGTGGCCCAAGACAACTCTTCTTCTTCCAGGGTGGCCCAGAGATGCCAAAAGGTTGGACACCCCTGGGCCTAGACCTTCCATCAACTAGCAGAATGATTACCAAAATTTACAGTGCAGTTAAGACTCATGGAGAATTGTTTTTTAAATGCATTTTGCTGGACACTGCATTCTGCCCACAGTTTTAAAAATGAGATTAAGTGCCTTACAAATCACACTATCAGGAATTGCCTCTTATAAATTCCCTGCTCATTCTCTGCATTTGCCTGATATTCACTCTATCTGTAGTCTCTTTCTCCTGCTTGGTTTTACCTATTCAAATTATACGCACTTTGAGTTTTATCCATTATCTGAAGCCATTTTTTATTGCTCTGGTATTTCCTTCATCTGAACACCTCTATCATTTATTCTATGATACACAGTTCAGTACTTTATAATATACTTGGTTTTATATGAGTCTGATTATTGTCAAAGATGTCAGTCCTGTGTTCTCACTCAATTGAATAAAGTGGCTCAGCTACGTTATTTCGTTACTGTTTGCTAGACTTACAGTACAAAGTATACAATTCTTCCTGATTAAAGTCACCTTAAGAACTGCTTGGTTTCCTAAGAGAACAGAACTTAAATGTTCTCACCAAAGAGGCAATGGATGTGTTCATTAACTAATGGTGGGAGACCTTCCGTAATGTACACGTACATCAAATCACCACAGTGTACACTTTAAATATCTTAGAGTTTTATTTGCCAATTATACCCCAACAAAAGCTGGGGAAAAAGAGCTAGTTGGAACAAGGCAAGAATACAATAAATATTGATTGACAGCCTATTAACTAACTCAGCTTGTGAGTAGATTCAGGGAATGGCTGGTTGGGAGTTAAAAGAAAAACAAAAACAACAAAAAACAAAACCCAGAAAATTTAAACAGCTTTCTCTGAATTCTGTCATGGGCTTTATGTGGAGTAATCCATAGAAAATGTATGACTAGTAGATACTAGGCACTCAAAAAATCTTATGTTTAAGAAGGGTTGTCAAGAAAAAAAGAAATGTTAAGTGTGGTTGATGTTCAACGGAAATGAACTGGCTTAAGGGCCATCATGTGACCTGAGAAGTTTTGAAAGTTTCTTCCACAGAGACTGAGTGCTGAGGCTCCGCCCCATCCTGATCCTTTGTTCCGTGAGACATCCAGGCCTTCCACTCCCCTCGGCCCTCCTTGTACCTTTCGAATTTTCAGGCCTAGAAAGTCTAACTTCCTTAAGATTCCGAATCTGCCCTGTCAAGCCCACTGTATACAGCGACGCATACCCCTTGTGCAGATTAAAAAAGAATAGACTAGACGTGTCTGCTCTGAAAAAGTGCACCAGCTCAAAGAAGCATGGAAAACAACGTCTAACAAAGCTAAACAATCTGAATGAAAAGACTTCTCCAAGCCCGTAATTCATCAACACATACAGAAAAAACTTGAAGACTATTGGTACCTAAAATTATTTGCCCATGAAGTACTTTTCCCCCACCAGGACACACTACGCAGAGAAAAGCAGTAACCTCTGCAAATATTTGTTCCAATTTCTTACTCTGGCTCCTAAGTATACTCTTTCTGAACTACCCATACAATCAGGGAAAACACTGTTACACACCCACACAAATGTGTACACATTACCGGATGTGAGTTTCAAACCAATAGTATTCCAATCCAAAACCGTAAGGTAGTTCCATGTCCTCTTACGGACGCCTCAGTACCTCCTCCGGGATCGCTCTCTGCTCCTGTCTCTAGAACTGTGCCCACTCCTCTGGTGGCTGCGGCTGCGGCTGCGGCTGCTGGAGCGAGATCTGTGGCGATGGCGTTTCTCCCGAGACTTGGATCGAGTTCTCCTCTTCCGTTCCCGCGACATGGAGCGAGACCGGTGTCGGCGGTGCTCTCTGGACCTGGATCTACAAGGAAGATTTCACTTAGTTTTTAGCTTTGTAAACGGTACAATGTTCATTCACCAAATCCTCTTCTTTAAACAGAAGCTATCCCTCGGGAGCTTTGCTTAATGCCAATTCTGTTTCAAGTCAGCTAAATCTACACTAAAATAAACTGATGGTGTTTCAAATAACTACATGCTGGAATTACAAACCAAAAACTAATGCTAGCTCTCAGAGGTCAATCAGTACTGTATAAATTTGCATCAGGAACATAAAAAGGGAAGGAAACAATCTACATACCACTACTACTCACCAGAGATCGTATTATCTAGATGCCTAATGGAATGAATTTCCTTTAAACGTGTAAGACTTTTAGTGCAATTCAGACATAGTGTGCACCTGATGGACATGGACAGAAGGAAGGAGGCATGAAAAAGAACACTGTTAAAGCCACCTGACAGCCCTGACCACTGTGGCTCAGCTGGTCGGAGCGTCATCCTGGTAAAGCGAAAGTCGCGGGCTCAATCCCCAGGCAGGCACATGCCAAGGTTGCAGGGTTCGGTCTCTGGAGAGGGCTTGTAGGAGAGGCAACTGATCAATGTTTCTCTCTCTCTTTCCCTCCCTTCTACTCTCTCTAGAATCAATAAGCGTGTCCTCAGGTTAAGTATTCAAATGAAAAAATAAAATAACTCTCTGAATCAGAGAGGTTTTCTATGACCACTGAAGTAAGTTCAAATGTCCACAATATGCTCAGTCACAGTACAATCAAAACACAGTAAGACATGTAGTGCATAATTTAACTGGAAGAAAAAACTAACATGCATAAATCATTTTAGACAACTTCACTTAAAACTGCAAAAAAATATATATATTTACAACTATATGATATAGAAAAAACATTTTGAAGAAGCTGGGTAGGAAAAACTCCTGCGATCTGCACTGGGTCACAGAACTAACCTGTGCACCAAGCACGGGGAGGGCGGGGACGGCCTGTGCAGAACAAAGACAACGGAGGGAGAGCAGGAGGAAGAAAGGCACACACTCTGTTCAAAGAGTTGCTTCATTTGATAGCGTGAGTTCAAAAGCACATTCAGCTGTTGCAATTACCAAACTGAGTTTATTTTTTTCTTTTTATAAAAAAAAAAAGCCATAAACATTTTTATTCTTTTATGAAACCTTTCTCTTTTTTAAAGATTTTATTTATTTATTTTTAGAGAGAAGTGAAAGGAGGAAGGAAGAGGGGGAGAGACAATGGATGTGTGAGAGAAACATCAACTGGTTGTCTCCTGAACGTCCCCAACTGAGGACCTGAGTGACCCAGGCACGTGCTCTGACTGGGGATCAAACCGGCGACCTTTCAGTCCGCAGGCCAGCGCTCAATCCACTGAGCCACACCAGCCAGGTCCTGAGTTCATTTTCAAATGATTATTTTGTTAGGTGAAGCATTCAGTGTATGTCAACATTACAGTCAAAAAAAGGCACACACTGTACACATAACATCAATCACAGTGGAACAGAGTATTTCTACAACTGAGTATTTCCTATAAGCAGGAGAACAAGAACATAAAATTCATTCAATGCAAGTGTTACTAAATGATATACTGTTTAATCACTCATTCTGAGCTATTATAACAGATCTATTTCTTCCAATGTGTAATTTCATTTATCTTTTTAAAGTTATCCATTCATTCATAAATATTTACCAGATACCTACTGGGTACACTACAGAGAATGGGCAACAATTGAAGACCTTAACTTCATGGAGCATCCAGGGGTGGGCAGGAGTAGGTTTCCAGTTGTGAGTATGCAAAACATAGAGTTTATCCTTGTCCTATTATTTATTAATTATTGTATTTCCCATACGAACAACGGTAACCTACCTTCACCCACCATGTACACTCCAGAATGTCTACACAGACACATGGGCATCAGGTAAAAGGGAAATGGAATACCTTTGGAAGACTTGAACAGAGCTGACATGATTTATTTCATGTTTTAAAAAGCTCATTCTGGTTGATGTGTGAAAAACAGACTGAGTTACAGAAGGGGAGCAGTTAAGTATAGAAATTAGAGACCAGGTAAGACGGTGTCAGAATACACAGAGGTAAGAAGTGGCTTGGACTAGAGTGGTAGAAATTAAATTTCTGGTCTGATTATCTAAAGATGTTCTATGTACGGACAGTTTAAATGTATTTTTCAACAAATAACCAGCTTGCATTCATCAACCAGTAAACAGAACAGAATCATCATTTAATGTTTATACTACTCATTCTGGATTTGAGACACGCACAGCAACATAAATTAGCTAACCCAACTGGTCTTGTTTATGAATATCTTAGTTTTTTTAGATTTCAGAAAAACAACTGGAAGACTCTAAAATGCATGGTGTGGGTTGGCTGGGCGGTGTCCTGCAAAGCAAAAAGTCCACAGTCCAACTCTCCGTCAGAGCACATGCCTGACTTACAGCCCGGTCCCCAGGTGGGGCACGTGCAAGAGGCAACCGATTGATGTTTCTGTCCCTCTTTTTCTCCCACCCTCCCCCTCATTCTAAAAGTAAGTAAGTAGATAAATAAAGATTTCTTTCATAATGACAAATGCTTTAGTTTACAGAGGAAAGCTCTTGGGAAATAGTTATTCTTTAGAGTTAAGAGTTTTCAGAACGTTTCAAAAAGATGTGATCCAAACAAGAGGAATAATAGTATTTGAAAAAGAATGAGAAAGGGCACTCTAGGTAATAAATTCATGAAAAAGGTTCAAGGGTAAGAATGAGAACGGCAAGTGAAAAATTAAGAGTGATGAAATACACCATGTTTTCCCACCTCTCTCAGATAGAAAAAAAAATACCAGTAGCTAGTAAAAATTGTAAAGAAAGGTTTCAGAAAGATTTCAAATATTAAATCCAAAAGTCAAAGAAAACTATTACCAAGTTGCCTTCCTCTTTAAGGCTTAAGCGCCCTTTAAAGATTTTGTGATCAAGTCACAAAGGGTAAGTCATAAGCTCATATAAAGTCAAGATGGAGGCATCAATTGAACATTTTAGTTTCCCCTCATAACCCACCACGAAGCCCTCATTCAAAAAGGTATCGAACTATTTAACTTACTTACATTTTCAACAGGTATAACCCCTTAGAATGTGTTTCTTAGATGTACCGCCCAAATTGATTTTTTTAAAAGATTTTATTTATTTTTAGAGAGAGGGGAAGGGAAGGACAAAGAGATAGAAACATCACTGTGTGGTTGCTCTCATGCGCCACACCCCCAACTGGGGACCTGGCCCACAACCCAGGCACGTGTCTTGACTGGGAATTAAACCAGCCCAAATTGATTTTTTTAAAAAATCTTATTTATTTAGTTTTTTTTTTTTTTAGAGAGAGTGGAAGGGAGGGAGAAAGAGAGGGAATGAAACACCAATGTGTGGTTGCCTCTCATGTGGCTCCCCCTGGGGACCTGGCCTGCAGCCCAGGCATGTGCCCTGACTGGGAATCAAACCAGTGATCCTTTGGTTCACAGCCTGAGCTCAATCCACTGAGCTACACCAGCCTGGCCCAAATTGATTTTTTAACAATAAATCCTGTCACATATTTATTCTGAGCTTCTAAAGAAGATTTGAAAGACATGTTCTTCCCCGGCTGGTGTGGCTCAGTGGACTGGGCACTAGTCTGCAAACCAAAAGACTGCTGGTTAAATTTCTGGTCAGGGCACATGCCTGGGTTGTGGGCCAGGTCCCCAGCTGGGGGCGTGCAAGAGGCAACCAATCAATGTTTCTTTCGCACACTGATGTTTCTCTCCCTCCCTTCCCCTCTCTCTAAAAATAAATTTAAAAAATCTAAAAACAAAAAATTCTGAAATGTTTTATCTTTCCCTCTAACTCCAGGGCACTGTATATGATTTTACTCTGATAAAACGAAACTGTAGTGCATGAGTATCTTCTGACCAGTTTCTTCTCAAATAATATTGCTCAAACTTGAACTATTAAAAAAATTAAATGTACTAATCTATTTCAATGTACTCTTGTTCATTTGTAAAAGACATTTAATCTATTTCAACTATCTCTGAAAAACACAGCTTCACTACTTATACTTAACTTGTGTCACACCTACCTTTTGGGATTCTTGCTATGTGATCGAGACCTAAAAAAAAAAAGGTCTACTTTTAGAAAAGTAACTATAAATGAGAATAAGGACAATGTGCTCTTAAAATGACATTCTTCCTGATTTTAATTTTATATTTTATAAATATAAGGCATGTGTGTATGCACATAAAATTTTTCAAGATGTACCACACACTCTACAGACTTTCCCCTTTTGGCATATGAGCTCTTAACCAGGACACCTGGCTCTTTAAGAAGACTATGCTCCTAGGAGACGGAAACAGGACACCACAACTCACTCATTCTCCAGAAACCACCTTCCAACCCTGAAAAAATTCTGTTGTTTATCTCTCTGTCATTTCTCCTTTCCCCCTGGGAACAGAGTAAAATTTCTACGATCTGAGGTGTGTACACTTTGGATCTGCAAGCTCATATTATAACCCCTAGAACAACCCAAACTGACCTTACAACACGTTTCTTAACATGACACTCAACACACTTACACAAAACAATTTTACATTTCCTAGCACACAGTTAACTGTCAATAAATAGTAATCACCGATACTATGGTTACTAGGGTTACAGGGATGCTTCTGTGGAGACTGCATAGAGGGCTGAAGCATGGCCTTGGACTCAGCCTGATGGAAGTTTCAACTCTGGTTCCACCACCCACCATCTGTGTGACGTTGGCAGATGACATATATTCCCCCTCAGCTTAGTCTGTTATTTGTAAAAGAGGGGTAATATGAATCTCACAGGGGGGTTGTAAGGATTAGATGAACTACTAGAAGCAAATTCTTAGCACAGTGCCTGGGAAACACCACTCGGTAAGAGACTGCAATTTTTATCATTACCCTTTTCAATAACCATAGCTGGAATTCTATCTTGTGTAATTTTGAACTCACAATTTCCTCATCATTCATAGACAGACTTAAAAATCTTTTTAGACATTACTGAAATACTTTACATTTTATAATCACTGTTAAAAGAAATTTGCTGGGTGGCAACAAATGGAAAAAGCACAGTCCTGCAAAGAACTTTTCCCTCCTGACTCACCTCAGTTGAATCATTTATGTGAGTGGCACTACATTCAGTTGAATTTTAATTTAAACTAGGATTTCTAGTGCTATTTACTTTGTTTTAAATATTGCAGCACTGGGCAATATTACCATCGGAGTGTACAGAAAGAGAACAGAGAGGAAGCTCCGAGGTACAACTTATGGCAAAGGAGAACATGTCCATCCACGGAGGAACGACAGCACTTCCCTAAAAAGGAAGCTCTCCCCAGGCAGCTGGGTCCCATTCTGCCATTTCAGCGCTATAAGCCAAATCTCACAGTGTTGTAAGTTCAAGTTTCAAGACCTCTGAACTGATAACTGAAGTTCAGTGCCCAAAGCATAGAGGAAGTTGGTTGGTGTGACCCCTCACATATCATGGAGGGTTTCAGTGAACTGAGGCAGGCCTGCTGAAGAAAAGGTATTCACATTTCAGAGATGTGCAGCACTCTCCGGTTAAGGGAGAGCTACGAATGAGAACGACAGGGAATCTTCTGTGGCACGCCTGCCCGTTCCAACGTGGGAACGAAGTCACGCGCACCAGGCACAGGGCACGCTGCCCGCACAGCACAACACGGTTTGTTGCCAGTGTTGACCCAGAACATTTCAACATTGTAGATATGAAGAGTTATGTGATTCTATCAACTAATGAATGCCAATATAAAAATAAATATGCATATTTATCTATTATATTAATAAAAATTTTAATCATTTATAGCTCCTAGCACTGACTATACAATAAAAATACAAAATAAAACAATCAATAAAACAAACCAAACTTTTTATCAAGTATAAAACATATCATAAAAATAACAATAGTTCTGTGACAACCTGGTACAAATCTAGCCCATTGTGAAAATCAGAGGGCTGGAAAGGTTTTTTTATATGTCTTACAAAACATAAAGATGTAAGGCACTCTTTATTATTACCTCTTCCACGCATCTGGAAGGAAAACACCTTGCCTTGAATGGCTATAAGTTAACATCCTTGCATAAACACTGTTTTTGCATGGTGACATTTTAAAGAGTAAACGGAAATTTCCCAGGTCCAGACTTATTACTGCCTGAAACCCTGTACCAATCACGTCTTTTTAGAACCCGGCTGCTCATCTTCAGACACTTGCACTGCTCGACCCATCACTCCATACCTCCTCAACTTCTCCCGTTCTTCTCGCTCCCTTTCTTCTCTTCGCTTCAGGCGTTCCTGGTTTCTTTTCTCCTGCTTCTCAGCTACAACTCTCTTGAAAAAACAATGACAGTTTAAATAGTAATAAATGAGGAGCATTATTTATTGAGTTCATTCTTCATGAGCATGATCCTACACTTCACCGTATCTGGTTTCCAATATTGCACAAATAACATCCAAATCTGCTTAGGAACAATTCAATTTTGACAGGTACCATCATTGGGCTTACAAGTCTGGTTTCCAAAAGCTTTTGTTCTGGGGAACATCTGTAAAATTTCGTAGTTCTCCATGACTTCTTAATGGTATTTTAAAATCAGTTCTATAAAATGTTTCTCCTCTAAATGTTTTCTAGCATTATACTTTTTAAAAGAAATCAAGCATTATAACTCACCATGCTGTATGATTCCCAACATAGAAATGTCTTCTGCCTCTTCCAATTACTACCCTGATGCTGTTGCTTTTAAAAACACTAGTAAAATGCTAAACAGTTCTGCTGATAGGTATTTACAAAGAATCCCAAGTACGTACCGTTTTGGAGTTTTAACTTAAGAGTCCAATAACCATTTGCTATAGCGAAACTCACTTTGTCATTTTAAAAAACTTAGCCAAGTAAGATCATCCTAGCTACTCAGAATGCCAAGAACTCTGCTTGTGTTTACTTCATTAGGAATACCTTTTCCGTCTGCTTATCTTCTTAAAAGAACTCAGCAGATGAGTAAGAACTGTTGCCTTTCTTACAACAGCTCACATATTTGACAGTGATTATCCTTTTAAAAAAAGTAGGTTTCATTCATGTGTTGTAGAATTGTGCACCTGAAGCCTGTATATTTTGTTAACCAGTGTCACTCCAATAAATTCAGTAAAAAGGAATAATAAGTACGTAAATAAATAGATGGTTTAATTCTAATTCCTGTCTGAAACAGGGGCAGGAATGTAAAGTAAAAGAAGAGGTCCTACAGGCTTTCTAGTTAGTGAAGAACTGCAAAGTAGTTCAAATAAACATTATTTTACAGTAAATATTACATTATTAATTTTTAGGAAATAAATTTACAGAACTTTGTAGAAAAGAATTAGTTGAGAACCTGTTTTAAGATTCCTACTTCCAGGTCATATCCAATTCCTACCTCCAAGAATAAAGGGGACAGTATTTTAAAGGTCTGTTTCTCAAAACATCATTCATTAAACCAGCTGGTATCTCAATTTAAAATCTACACTATTTGGTATGAATCGTTAAACAGTCAAGAATACTATACAAAAAAAATACAGAGCAAAAGAATGAGTGCCTAAACTGGGTAGAGTGAGAGATACAATTTACCAGTGTACCTTTAATTCTTCGAGCTTCTCTCTTATTTCAATAAATCCCAGGTGCAGTTTACCCCCGAAATGATCCGCCAGCCGTCTGTCGTTATCATGCAGACCTAAGTAAGCAGAGCAGACCTCACAGACTCGAAGCTTCTGCTGTTGGAAACTGGAAGCTGGCATAGAATTCCGATAAACTTCCTAAACAAAAGAAAAACGATGTTCATGTAAACCTCACTGAAAGTCATGCAATTAAAAAATACACTTTCCCAATGAACAGAATGTTTTCTAATGAATACACAAAAGCATGACTATTTTGTCATTAAATATTATGGATTTCCCATTTCCTGCCATTCTGTCTCAGGACCTCTCCACTGGAGATAAATGAGAGCCTCTAACACTTTTTGCCAAAAACAACCCTGTATCTACCATGATACAGAACACGACTTTCCAAAATGGTTTTTCTCAATATTCTGCAATGTTCTGTTTTCTATCATTTTTGTTAAAAATGAGCCCTGGCTGGTGTGGCTCAATGGGTTGGGCATCAACCTGTAAGGCAAAAGGTTGCCAGTTTGCTTCCCGATCACAGCACAGGCCTGGGTTACGGGTCAGTTCCCAGGTAGAGGCATGCAACAGGCAACTGACTGGTTCCTCTCCCTGCTTCCTACCTCCCTTCCCCTCTCTCTAAAACTAAATAGATAAAATCTTTTCTTTCTTTTTAAAGAAAAAGAGATGGAGCTATCCCAAAACTATGTGTCAGTCAAGCATCTGCTTGCAGAGAAGGAATGCCCATCTTCTATACTGTTACAGCTGCCTTCCAGTGCCTTCATTCCTACAGACCATGTCCCCCACTTTGGAAATGTGGATAAGGCAAACAAATAATAAACTTCCTACTAAAAGCAGTAGTTCTATGTTCTATAAAATAAGAGATGAAAGATGCCTCACTGAGATTTAGATGTCTTGTACTCAACCATTTTATTTATGTTGTTTATTAATGAAATACAGTAATTAATATTAGCAGGTTTGTATATCCACTGTACCCTTTTTGCCTTACTGACAGAATTCTGAGTTTGTTTGAGGCAGCAGCATCCACAACTAAAAGTATTACATTTCCAAGCTTCCCTGTAGCTTTGACTAAGGAGATGTAGGTGGGCATTGCTAGATAGAATCTATAGGAAAGTTCTTTAAAAGGGAGTCAATAAATTCAAAAAATCAGTAATAACCTGTGAATCAAAACGATGGGAAACAGAATATTTACAGCTTCGAAAGTGTCAATACCAAAACACTTGTTAACACACTGGAGAAACAGGCAACATCATCAGAAATGGCACAAACCACTGACATGCGCCTTGTGACAGGGTGTGACATTACTTCAGCAGCATTCCTGTCAAAAACCTAACCAAGAAGAAAAACCAGAGAGACCCAGATCGAAGGATATTTTACAAAACAAATGTGTGAACAGTTCATCTCTCTAGTAAACTGCAGATCACAGTAAAAAGTGATCTCTCGAGGTTTTTGCATATTTTCATCATGTTTAGTGCAATTCTCTAAACCTCAATTGACATCGTGGGACCCAGAGGAAGTGCCACTAGTGATGCTGGAAGACCTCCCAAGAGGCAGAGAAAAGTCCTGTCTTTACAAGGAAAAGCTGAGGTGCTTGATAGGTGTCATAAATTGAAGCCTGCAGCTGCAGTTGCCCACCATTTTGAGATAAATAAATCCAACGTAAGAACCAGTGTTTAAAAAAACAAAAAAGGAAACGCATAAAGCTGTCACTGCAGCTACACCAGCAGGTGCAAAAACCTTGAGTTTTTTCATGAAACACCCTCTTATCTTGTATTGAAAATGCAAATTTTATGTGGGTACAGGGTTGCTATAAGGCACACCTACAGACTCTAATATGATTTGAGAAAAAGCAAAGTCATTATAAGACAACTTAGAGCAAAAGGAAGGTGAAGGATGTAAAGCTGAAGAATTTAATGCCAGCAAAGGATGGTTTGATAATTTTAAAAAGAAGATTGGCTTTTAAAAAAATGCCAAGATAACAGAAGAAGCAGCTTCTGCCAACCAAGAGGCAGCAGACAAGTTCCCAGATGCCATTAAGAAAATCATTGAGAAAGAGAATCTGTTTAAACAGATGTAAACGAAAATTCCCTATTCTGAGAAAAAATGCCACAAAGGACATTAAATGCCATGAAGGCAGAGGAGTGAGCACCAGGATTTAAGGTAGGAAGTGAGAGGCTAACTACGGTATGTGCAAATGCATTCGGATTAAAGCTGCTAAACCCCAAGCCTTGAAGCGAAAAGATAAACACCTGCTGCCAGTTGTTCTGTTGTACCAGTACAGCGAGAAGGCCTGGGCAACAAGAACCCTTTTTCTGGATTGGTTCCATTGATGCTTCGCCCCCTGAGTCAGGAAGTGCCTTGCCAGTAAGGGACTGTCTTTTAAAGTTCTTTTGACATGGACAATGCCACTGGCCACTCAGAACCCCATTAGGTCAGCCTGCAGATGTTGAAGTGGTCTTGGTCTACTCGCCCCCAACCACAACTCAGCCTCTAGGTCAGGGGACATAAGGATCTTTAAAGCTCATTGCACATGGGCTCGCTGGAAAGGCCTGCCAACGCTGTGGAAGGGGACCCTGACAGAGAGAACATCATGAGAGTCTGGAAGGGCCACACCGCTGAAGATGCACCCTGCTGTGGAAACAGCTGTGGAAGGCATCGAGCCCGAAACCATAAATTCCTGCTGGAGAAAACTGTCCAGATGTCGTGCATGACCTCACAGGTTTACAGGAATCAGGAGGCCATGAAAGAGACTGTACGTCAAAAAAGGGACCAAGGGTTTTCAAGATAGGGATCTTGGAGAAATTCAAGAGCTAACAGACATTTTGTCACCATGCCTGTAGGCACCCCTGGCTGTCAAAAATGTACTTTCTGTCCATTTCAGTTACCTCTTACTATTGTCTGTAATTCACGAATTACTATTCAGTATGCCTCTTATAAATGGAGAAACTGCGTATCAGCCTATCATCACAGGTTAAGTAGTTTTTAAAAAATGTAACAATGTATCCAATACTGTGTTAGGAATGTGACTGGAACACTGTATGACATGAAAACTTTGTAATGATTCACCGGTGTACAGGCTAGGCTACTGCAGCAATCTTACTGATTACACTGGGCCCGCAATTTTGCAGCGGTGTGCCATAAGAATTTTTAAAACATGCAACATCTGACCAGTCAGGGGCACTGACTTCTTTTGCCTTAGATTGTCAAATTAAAAAAATGACAACAGCCCTGGCCGGGTGGCTGAGTTGGAGCACAGTCCTGTGCACCGACAGGTTATGGGTTTGATCTCTGGTCGGAGCACATACCTAGCTTGCGGGTTTGATCCCCGGTAGGGGTCGTACAGGAGGCAACAGATCAATGTCTCTCTCTCTCCCTACAGTTCTCTCTCTCTAAAATCAATACATATATCCTCATGTGAGGATTAAAAAAAAAAGACAACAGCCAACACAACAAGCCATCCAGTGTGAATAAATAAAAATATCCCTATTTTTTGTCATGCCACAGAATTTTAGTAATTTATGTGTGCAATGACATGAAAAAGGTTGAAAACTGTTGCACTAGGTTATCACAAAACAATCATATTGCTACTTCTTCATTATTTTAACAGGAACTGTTATACTTATGAATAAATTTCACATCATCTTTTCACTTCTGAAGTCTAGGTTAGTAATATGTTAAATACATACAGTGTTTTGTATCACATAAGATAGTACTGACATAGGCACGGAAGACAACTCATCTAATAAACAGATGACATAAACTTAGAATAGCAATAAATACAGGAGAGTACTGTAAATGTATTTTTATTTCTCTAGCTTACTTTATTGTAAGAATACATGATATAATACCTATAATATATAAAATCTGTGTTCATCAACTGTTTATATTACCAGTAAGGCATATAATTAAGTAATTAAGTTTTGGGGAAGTCAGAGGTTAAAAGCCAACTTTTTTACTGTGGGAGGCAGGGGGGAGCACCCCTGCATTGTTCAGAGGTCAACTATGAATCTTCAAGTACATACTTGTGGGGTTCTATGAGAAATACAAAACATGCAGGTACTCCATGACATTCTGATGAGGGACGGACTGCATGTACAATGGTGGTCCCATAAGCTTATAATGGAACTAAAAAATGTCTACTGCCTAATGATGTGTACAGCCATCCTAACACATCACACAAAGACTCACCCTATTTACAGTACTCAGTACAGTAACATGCTGTACAGGTTTGTAGCCTAGGAGATGTAGGGGAACAGAATCTGTCACCCCAATATATGTGTATTTGGCATAAGGATTATTTTAGGTTGGCTAACTTTAAGAAAGAGCAGACATGGGAGAAGTTCTAAAAACCAATTAGAAGTTATCCTTTATAAAAGACCTATTTGTAAGGGAAATCTCCACTTACAAGGGTATACAGATACCAAGAAGAAGGGAATGACCTTATTGATCTTTTACCTAGAACTCAACGCAAAAGAGGACTTCAATCTGCATGACAGCCTCACCCTGGTTTTACTGTGCTTTTCCAGGAAACCCCCATAACTGACTCCCCCCAACCCCAACATCTCCTTTTGTTTTCAGCTGAAGATGGTACTTAAGGCAGCAGCATCAGCCATTTTGAGTTACTCAGTTTTCCTGCATCTTTCCCTTGGATATAGGAGGTATACATGTTACTAAACTTTTGTTTTCCTCTGGTTGATCTGCCTTTTATTACAGGGATGTCTCAGCCCAGAACCCAGTAGGGTAGAGAAAAATCTATTTTTCCTTCTTTACAGAGCAACAGGCTATACCGTACAGTCTAGGTGTGTAACCTAGGTTTGTTTCAGTGTACCCCATGATAGTCACACAACAATGAAACTGCCTAACAAGATTTCTCAGAAAGCATCCCCACTGTTAAGCAACTGTATGTGAAGCAAAGTAACAACGCTCACTGGCTTCATTAACTGGGAGTCTTTTGGGGAAAAAAACTAGCTATAAAATACTTTGCATTTTAAAATTCATAATGTTCAATGTCTGGATTGATAAATTACATTTTAAAAACCCTAAACACTAAGACATTAAAATTATCAAGAATGGCTACATGGTATACCGTTTTCCATCCTATTACCTTTAATCTGTGTCTTTATATTTAAAGTATATTTCTTGTAGCTAGCATACAACTAAATCTTGCTTTTTAAAAAAATTCAGTCTCGCAATCTCTGCCTTTTAAGTGGAATGTTTAGACCATTTACATTTAATGTAATTATTTGTTCACTGGGTTCAATTTTACCATCCTTGTATTTATTTTCTATATCTCCAATTTGTTGTTTGTGCCTTTCTCTTGCCTTCTTTTTGATTAAGTATTTTTTAGGATTCCATTTTATTTCCACTATGAGTTACACCTCTCCCCCTCCCCCAGGAGTTTCTCTAGGGCTTACAGTATACAACTTTAAGTGAGAAAGCTAGAGAGGCTTTATTAATACAGGACAACGAAGATTTCAGAACAAGGGATATAAGCAGGGATATGAAAGAACATCTCAAAAATATAAAGGGTTCAATGAATCAAAAAGACATAACAGTCCTGAATATATAGTAACCTAACATCAGCTTCAAAATACATGAAAAAAATGACAAAATGGAAAGCATAAATAGACAAATCCACAATTCCAGGTGGGAGACTTCAACGCTCCTCTCAGTAAACAGAACAAGTAGACAGAAAATCAATAGGATATAGAAAACTTAAAAGAAATCAACCATGTTGACTCAACTGACATTGTGCACATTTATAGCAAGGCAGAATATCGTTCTTCTGAAGTGCAGATAAAACATTCACCAGAGACCTGGCTGGGTAGATCAGCTGGTTAGGGCATGGTCCTGATACCCCAAGGTGTGGGTTCGATCCCTGGTCAGCGTACATATAAGAATCAACCAATGAATGCATAAATAAGTAGAACAACAAATCAATGTTTCTCTCTCTCTCCCTTCCTCTTGCTCTAAAATAAATTTTTAAAAAGTTCACCAGGCAGACCATATATAGGACTACAAAACAAGTTTTGACTTATTGAAGATGACATATTTAAGAGAAAAGAAATCACACTAATGTTCTCTAACTATTAACAGAATTAAATTAAAATCAGTAACAAAAAAACATGTAGGAAAATCACCAAATATTTAAAAACTGAACATATTACTAGAAAACCTACAGGATCAAGAAGAAATCATAAGGAGTACTAACAAATATACAATATTTTGAACTGAATTAAAATGAAAATCTGTGAGATGCAACTATAGTTGTGCTTAGAAGAAAACTTACAGCATTAAATGGTCTAAAATCAATGACCTAAGCTTCTGCCTTCAGGCTGTAAGAACAAATTAACCCCCGCTAGGTGGCAACTCGAAGCAATAAAGACTATTGCAAAAGCAGAGAATACAATCCCATATGTAGGTATTCAATTTTCTAAACATTGAAATAGAATTCTGGACCAAACAAAGTAGAGCTTTATCTGCAGGATAGCAGACTTTAACCTGTCCTGTGCAGGAAGATGAGAGGAGGCTCCCAAGGGGCTAGCAGATTCCTAAGGTGGGAGGAGGAGGGAGGGCGCTACAGTTGCACAGGAATTGAAGGGGGGACAGGGTATCATGGCGACCAAGCACATGCAGAGGCTGTGTGTGTGTGCATCAGTTGTGTGTGACTAGCTAGTTTAGTTAATTTTATTTACCAGTTATAAATTTCATCATATTAATGGCTCTAAATTCCAAAACCCACTAATTTTGATACATAATCCACTAGTATGACAAGAACTAATTAAATATTTTTAAATTGTTTTAATTTCTTAATAGTAATAACTTTTCAATATTTCCCATCAAATATACCTTCTATAAGAAGTGCAGATACTAAAGCTCTGCATACGAACATTAAGAATTTCGTTACCTCTGCTTCTCTTTTCTTTGCCCGTGCTTTCTCTACTTCATCCATTACTTTCTGCGATTCTTCCACATTCCCTTCAGCTCCAAGTTGTTCCACCTTGGCCAACAATTTACCAATTTCTTCATTTAACTCATGAACACGTTCCGCCTAGAAAGAAACAGAAAAGAAAACCCTGAATAAAAAGCAGAGAGAGTATCAAAGTTCAAAATATTTCAGAAATGCTCAGAAGACTCATCTAAGGCAATATGAGTGCAAATAATGCTTTCTGAGCATATCTTTAATGAATCCATGAACCATTAGGATGTTTTCAGCCTGCCTTCACTTTGGTGAGGTCAGAAATACATCTGATCTCTATATAACTATTACTTTCTAACCTCTGCTTCGGCAATGTATTCCAAGTATAAAATACCTTTTCTTCTATAATCTTCACCTTTCTAAACCATCACTTGCTATTTCCCCAGTTAACAACAAAATCTATAGTTTCCCAAACTCGCCATGTTGTTTTCTGCCTCTGTGATTTGGCACATACTGTTCCCCCATCCTGAGATGTCTCCCCTTACCTCCCTTGCCTGTAGTGAGTATCTATTCATTCATCAAGATCCCACTTGAGTCTATTCTGTGAAGAGTTCTTGACCAATCACATCTCACCTTCACTTAAACACAGAAGCAGAGAGCCATACCCTCTTTTGTGCTACCTGTGTCTTTTATGACAATTTTTATATATATCACACAGCATTAAAGATAGCCATATTTTACATCTTTGTTTTTCCAATGTCAAACAAACAGCATAAGCTCAAATATGAGTTGGAGAAATAAACTGGTAAGTATTCTTTCAAGCCAAGATAAGGCTTTAGAGCCCAACAGATCTGGCTTATGGCCAAATTAGTTACCAGGTGTGCAATTTTGGCCATATTTCTACTTCACCTGAATCTACTTCCTCATCTGAGAAGCTGGGGTTAGTATCTACCTCACAAAGCTGTGAGAAATGAGAACATGTGCCTGGTACATACTTGCACAGCACATTACTGACTTTTCGTATACCAGCATGCCACCTCTTCTCCTCAGTCCATGTCTTTCCACTGAGATTAATTCTTGCCTTGAAATTCGATATGCCTCCTCCTCAGCAGCAGCAGCATCTCCATAATCCTGGAACCTGGTTCATTTCTTTCAATGGCCCTTGACACATGCATAGAGTCTTTATTTCGGCCACAAACAAGTATCTATCCTGTGTGACCAATTATATTAGCCAAGAAGGTTCTAATATGATATGGATATCCAATGCCAACAAACTATTGTGCTAATAATCTTTACTTCTCAAATTTTGTTCAATCTAAGATATTCGCTCCTCAAGGAGATTCTAGTGCCATTATCTCTTTAACAAAGTGGTACTTTTCTATAAATATCTGTCATGGAATGATTGCATTAATGCCCCAAACTCTTCAGTCTTCCCTGCTTCCATGCCCTTGGCTATTTTACCAAGTATCATCATACTCTGAATCTGAACTTGGACACATAATTAGCGGGCTTTGGTTAACAGGATGGTAGCAAGCATAATACAAGGGATGGCTTGAAAAGCACTTATGTCACTGGGCCTGATGCTTCTGCACCTTTGCTCTTTCCGAGAGAACATAGTTCAGTAGCCTCCAGCTGACTGGATGACCTGGGAGTAAGCCCATTCAATAACTGCCCTGTCAAGTTTAGCCTAAATCATTGACTGTAGACTCATGAGCTAAAAAAATACTTACTGTTTTCAGTCACTGAGTTTTCAGGTAGTTTGTTAAACAGCATTTTTGTAGTGATGGATAACCAATACCGCTTGGGGTCTAGCCAGCACTTGTGGATCCCTGTCAACCATGAGACAGTAGATACCTTGTACTTTAGGATGCCCATCTTTACAGTCCCCATCTTCAGAGAACTTGTCAGAAAAAGCTGGTTGAAAGGAACCCTTTTCTCACATGAGGGCATTTATCTTCCTTTGTACACACATATCTAAGCACAACAGTTAATGCTATTATTTGAACTCTATCTGGGTAACTGATTCCATTTTGCATTTTCATAAAATGTACTAGACTATATTAAATAATGAAACAACAAAAAGCTGACAGCTTTGAATTCACTGGGGTTCATGGTCCTCTTCTCTCTACTTTTGGTATGTAAGTTCACAACAAAACATTTTTTTAAGTAGTAAATAAAATAGACAAAACTCAAGTTAAAAAATGAACATTCCATTTGGAAAATGGGCAGAAGACATACAGGCAATTCACTGAAGAGGATATACAGAGGCATATAAGCGCATGAAAACAATGTTCGAAGTCATCAGTCATTAGGAAAATGCAAACTGAAACCAAAACGAGGTATCACGACACACCTTTCAGAAGGAGTAAAAATAAAAGCGGCATCATCACATGCTGCACAAATGTGGAGAAAGGGGACTGTTAACACACTGCTGGCAGGAATGTAAAGTGGTACAGCCACTTCAGAAAAGAGCTGGGCACTTGCTCTCCAAACTAAAAATGACCGTACCACATAGCCTGTCAATCGCACTCTTGGGTAGCTAGCCCCGAGAAATGAAAACTTATGTCCACACAAAAGCCTGCACATGAATGTCTACTGCAGCTTTACTGGTACTGGCCAGGAAACAGGAAAACAACTCAAATGTCCCCTTCAATACGGGAATGATTAAACTGCTGTATATCCATATCATGGAATACTTCTCAGAAATAAAAGGAATGAACTACTGATACAACATTTTCTATGAATCTCAAGTTGTGCCGAGTAAAAACAGCCAATCTTAAAAGGATACACACTGTATGATTCCATTTATGTAATATTAGGTGAAATAATTATAAAGATGGAGAATAGCCAGGAACTAGGGGGAAGGAGGGTGTGTGGCTATAAAGTCGTTAACATGAGGGAATCCTGTGATGATGCTGCAATTATGTAATTATGGTAGCAGTTATCCAAGTCACATATGTAATAGAGTTGAATAGAGCTACACCCCCCCCCAAGTGCATGCATAACCTGTGAAATCTGAATAAAATGCAAGGGTTGGAGCAGTATTAATTTCTTGGCTTTGACACTGTACTGTGGTTGTGTAAGGCATGATAACGTAAAGGGAAGCTAGAGGAAGGGTACGTAGAATTCCCTGCATGTCTTTGCAAGCTCCTGTGAGTGTAATTCTTCAAAGTAAAGAAATAAAGGTGAAACTCTGTTTTGTATTCATTGGAAAGACTGAAATTCTTACCTTTGCTGCTACTTCAGCACTAATCTCTTCTTGAGTTTCTGCTAATCTCTTCTTAGCCACCTCTGTTCTTCGATCACAGTCTGCAATGAATGACTGCAGATGGTCCATCGCCTACAAAGTTTAATTAAAAGACAATTACTGCCAGAAAAAAGTCAAGTTTCTTCAGAAGTATCTTTACTCAAAAGTTACACTTTTTAAAAATGCTACTATGGAAGTAAAAATTAACAAAAGGAAGTTCAATTATGACTCAAAAATACTATTCATCATCTATCAAATTGGGAAGCAGTAAAAGGAAATAATACTCGCTGAAGGAAGCACAAACCAGTGCAGCCTTTATAAAAAGGCAATATAGTAATTGGTGTCAAATGCCTTAAAAACGTCTCCCATCTTAGCAATTTTACTTTCAGAAACGTCTTAAGAAAGTAATCAGATATATGGAAAAATTAATATTCAAATATATTCTTTATAGCATTATTCTTAATGGTGAAAAGTTGCAGATATCTTTAATATGCAGATATGTAAAAATTTTTATCTTCAGCCATTAAAAAAAGTTTTGAATAGAACACTTCAGGACACAAGAAAATGTTCATGATTCACTTACAAAGTTATAAAATGTTATATGCAGCGAGATTCCAACTCTGTAAACTAAAGAAGCAAAAAAAAAGTTAATAATTTTTTCTGAATATATGGATATGTAAGTTTTTCAAATTTTCCAAAATGAAAATGCTACAGGAAAACTTGAGAATTTTATCAGTGTTGCATTGAAAAATCTACTTCAAAATGTATATAAAATACATTTATCAGGCATATATTAATATGCCTATTATTAAATAATAGTTCATTTGAAAGTAAACTGTTATAAAGACGTTATAAACTGTTAACTTATTCCCAAGTTAAGCAATTTGGACTTTCCCCTTACTGTACAAAAATATGGCTAATTTAAAACGTAAGTGTTATAATTAAAAATATAAATTTACTCAGCACACACTGAATTCTAAAAATGGTTAACCCACGAACTTCTTGAAAATAAGAAGCATGAAAGTTCACCTCGAGGTTGTTTCTGTGATGATGAAACAAATCTACTTAACTCTTCTAAATTAAAGTTTTATTTTTAAATTACAACATAAATCAATTGAAACTTCCTCATGGGAAGAGAAAAGTGGCATCTCGAAGCACTGAGAGAGAAAAGGTGGACTAGTCAACAAACAGTATTGGGTCACATAGCAGCCACCTAGAAAAGACAGATCTATACCTCAATTCCTTAGACCAGAATAAACTGAAGTTGGAGCAAAGACTTAAGTGAATAAAATGAAGCCATAAAAATACCAGAAAAGCCCTGACTGGAGTCTGACTGGTGTAGCTCAGTAAAGTGAGCACGAGCTGTGAACCAAAGGGTTGCTGGTTTTGATTCCCAGTCAGGGGCTGGGTTGTGGGCCAGGTCCCCACTGGGGGCTACATGAGAGGCAACCACACATTGATGTTTCTCTTTCTCTATTTCTCTCCCTCCCTTCCCCTCTCTCTAAAAATAAATAAATAAAATATGTTTTAAAATACCAGAAAAAACCATGGAAGAGAATTCATCACCTCAGAATAGGGAAGGCCTTTTGAATTAATCCCAGAGAGATTTTTAAAAGATTAATAAATTAGACAATACAAATATTTTGCAAGGCTCATAACCACCAAAAGAAAACTAAAAAAGAACTTCAAAATATCACCTGAGGGAAGGGACTAATTTTCAGTATGTAAAAAGTTAGTACAAGTCAACTAGAAAGATGTTAACATCTAACATACGCCAAGAGCCAAAATATAACTGTACACCAAAAAGCTCACTGAAAGGGATATATGAAATATATTCAAACTCACTCATAAGAGAAACATAAATTAAAACTATAGTTATATTCCACATTTCATCTACCAAAGTTGCAAAGGAACCTTGACAACACACTAGGTGGCCGTATGGTAAATAGATAATCTTATATGAGACCTGTCCTGAAAATGTCCAGCCATTGTTGATATGAGAGCAGTTTTCGTGACATTGATGTAACCTGGCAGCTGGGCGTGGGTGGGGAGGGTGGACTGGAATGAGCTGAGTGAACACGGACAACTTGACTGTACTAGTCAGTGGGGGCAGTAGATGCCACTGACTAAGCACATGTACTGTGTGGCCGTCTCATTCAAAATGACTGAGCAAATAAAGAAACAAAATCTGCATCAAATTTTGTGTTAATCCTAGTAATCCTGGATGTACGTCCTTTGCCTTTCATGACTTTGAATACTTCTTTCCAGCCCCTTCTTGCCTGTAAGGTTTCTTTTGAGAAATCAGCTGATAGTCTAATGGGAACTCCTTTGTAGGTTACTGTCTCCTTTCCTCTTGCTGCTTTTAAGATTCTCTCCTTAACTTTAATCTTGGCTAATTAATTATGATGTGTCTTGGTGTGTTCCTCCTTGGGTCCAACTTCTTTGGGACTCTCTGAGCTTCCTGGACTCCCTGGAAGTCTATTTCCTTTGCCAGATTAGGGAAGTTCTCCTTCATTATTTGTTCAAACATGTTTTCAATTTCTTGCTCTTTCTCTTCTTTCTGGCACCCCTATGATTCGGATGTTCGAATGTTTTAAAGTTGTACCAGAGGTTTCTAAGCCTCTCCTCATTTTTTTGAATTCTTGTTTCTTCATTGTGTTCTGGTTGAATGTTTATTTCTTCCTTCTGCTCCAAACTATTAATTTGAGTCCCAGTTTCCTTTCCATCAATATTGGTTCCCTGTATATTTTCCTTTATTTCACTTTTCACAGCCTTCACTTTTCCCTCTATTTTGCAACCATACTCAACCATTTCTGTGAGCATCCTGATTACCAGTGTTGTGAATTGTGCTTCTGATAGGCTGGCTATCTCTTCATCGTTTAGTTATATTTTTTCTGGAGCTTTGATCTATTCTTTCATTTGGGCCATATTTTGTCTCAGCGTACCTGTTACATAGTAAGGGGCGGAGCCTTAGGTATTCACCAGAGCGGGGCAACCCACGCAGCTACAGTGTGGTGCTGTATGTAGGAAAAGGGTCCAAGAGGGAACAATGCCAAGTGCTCCACTCTCTGCAGGCTTTCAGTCACTTCCCCAACCCACAAGCAAATTGGGCCCTTCTGGTGCTGATTCCCAGTGGATGGGTTTGTGTACAATGTAGGACCCTGTGGGTCTCTCAATGAACTCTCCTGTAAGACTGATTTTTCCCACTGTTGCAAACTCCACAGATTTTTACAGCCAGAGGTTTTGAGGCTTTATTTCCCCGCTGGGACCCTGGGTTGCTCAGTCTGTCTCGATCCCCAATTTTTCCTCCCAGTTTACCCGCACACAAGTGTGGGACTGCCCACTCTGCCAGCCGCTGCCCCGGCTGCCTGTCCTCGCCCCTCCTACCGGGCTGGAAGAGTGTTTCTTCTTTAACTCCTTGGTTGTCGGACTTCTACACAGTTTGATTTTCTGGTAGTTCTGTTTGTTTTTTGTTTTTAAATTTGTTTTTGCCCTTCTTTTGGTTGTGCGAGGAGGCATCATGTATCTACCTACGCCTCCATGTTGGCCAGAAGTCTATACTATGTTTTCAGAGACAGTTTTCATTTCCATTAACAGAACTTCTTGGAAATTCAGAGAAGTAGATGGGGAGGCCTACTTACTGCTTTCTCTCTCAAACCAAAAACACCACTTAGTATTGCCCTTCATAAAACCACAAAAATAATTTGCTAAGAGCTCTTTCCTATTAATAAATATTAATCCATATTCAAGATGTTTTACTGTGAAAGATAATCTAACCCATTAAAGCAAAATCACATACATCGAGTTCAAAGAAAAAATCTTGTTCTTTGGATGCAATTTCATAATCCGCTCGTAAAGCCAGGTCATGGACTTTCAGACATTCTCCAAGATCCATTCTCTAAGAGGGAAAAAAAAAGGGCACATATTATTTAAATAGAAAACACATTTTTCAAAAATTCATTGATAACCACAGTACTCTCCAGAATATATATTAAGTCATACAGATGCTACTTTGTTTATGAACTTTGAAATTACAAAATTTCATAGGCAAGTATTAAAATTTGGTGCCAGATCAAAAGGTGTCAATTCTACCCACCAACAGATGGGATCAGTGACCGCTTTTGTACTTAAGAACAGACAAAAAAAAGCCTGTCCGGATCTGAACAGAGCTAGGAAAAAAACTCTTGGCAACAACACGGATACATGTACAGCAAAGAATACGATCACCAATTCTGTACACTATCTCACATTAAAAACGATAGTGAAGTCACTGGATTTAAGATTCACAAAGACTGATAGGCCAGACAAAATTTGAAAGAAATATGAAGTCATTCAGTTATACATCTAAGAAGGCAATTTTATAAATAAGTATGAGCAAAAAATTAGACAAATTAAAAAATTTACTCATCAAGAGTAAGGCTTACAGTGCGACATGACTGGGGTAAATTAACTTTTAGGATACGGTATGAGCAAAGTGACAAATCTTACTGGAAAGCTGGTTTTAAAAGCAAATCTTTTCTGCTCCAAAAGATGCATTCTGTGTGCTAACACATTTCAAAAGGCATATAAATAAATCAGACAAACTGTCTCAAAACCAAGCTATACAAAAAACCCAGAAAACAGAAGTAATTAGCTGGAGAAGAATCAAGATGTGAAAAACTTTTCAGTATGCAATAGAGTCAGATTATATGGCCTCAAGGGACTCCACAGAGTCAGATTTTAACCCCCTCAGTGTAAAAAATACTTTCTAATGAATGACCAGAGCTTTCTGAAGGTGGAATAAGCTTCCTCAGGAGTTACTGAATTACCAGATAAATGAGAGATTCAAACACAATTTAGACAACCATTTTTCTAGGATATTGAGGAAAGAATTCAACCATCGGGTAGCTTCTATTCTTCCAACTCTGAGGTTTTATGACTACCTAAAAAAAACTGTCTCTGTAAAACTGTATTATCTCAGTTCTTGATTACATAAAGGAACAGAAGGGAAAACATAAGTAAACAATGTCCTCAAAATCACCCTTTGGGAAATCAGACGGAATATTCACCATTATTTAAGAAATCCTCATCACAGTAGCAGCTCTACAGTATCACTGAGCTGCTGAGCATGCGGCGTTTTTCCGGGCCGCACGGCTTACTCATTCCTTAGTCTGTGGGTTAACAAATCAAGGAGTTTTCCAGTAACAAGAAACAGCAACTAAAACTTTCTATAGACATGTGGAAATTCAAAGTTTCTTATTAAGCAACATTTATTCTTTTTTAAATGCAGGAAAATAAGATTGGAATGACAAACGTTAGTTGCAAAAGACCATGGTTAATGTCTTTGCTACAACAACCAATTGGTTTCTTAATTTGTATCTTAACATTAATTATTCCAACAATTCCCTAAGCATTTATTTGTATGTAGCATTCATGGGAGGTGATACTTATTTGATAAAAGGTTAAGATGTCACAGTTAGAAATACCTTTGATCCAGTGCAATGATTCTCAACCTGGATCCTGGGACCTTTTAAATAATATTGATGAAAGCTTTTGAAAAAAGGCCCAAGCCCTACCATCCCCAAAGACTGAATTATAAAAGGTTTCCGGGGCTTTCTAATGTACTAGTACTTATTAGAACATCTGGAAGACTGACCTCTAATCTAACAAATGCCCCTCCCACTGAATCATGCTAATTCCAATTATTTCACTGCGACTTTTAAGATTTTTAGGTAACAGTCACCCCTCCGACGTCTAAAAGAGATCTGCACACAGATCTCCCTTACCTTCATTCTCTCACTAACTGTACTTCCAATCTGTTCTCAACAACAACTTCAAAGTAACATATATATCTTGCTTCACTCTGTAGAATCTAAAAATCTATTGCCTACTTGTACTACCCTTTGGCAAGAATTCTAGGTTCCCACACATGCTATCTTTAAAGTTCCATCACACAACCAACCAAAGGAAGAAAAGCAACTATGTTGGTCAAAAACAAAATGAACACCAGAAAGACACAAAATTATACCACTGTAGAATGGGTCAAGTTTAAGTAGGAGTAGAGTTAAAGGGAATGTACGCCTTTGGGGGGCGGGGTAGAGATTTACAGAAGGGGGAAAAATTATTAGCTCACTAGAACGTGAGCTCCACAAGGACAAGATTTGTTTTATCTATCTACTACATACCTGTGCCTGGTATATAGAAATATTTAATATTTGTTGAATGAACCAATCTGGGAAAAGAAGGCAGAGATGAACGCGTGGCCCTGGGCTTACCAAGCAAGGGTAGCCAGGATGTACCCCAGGACAAGGGGACTACTTTGCATTTGAAGTGTTTCCAGCTGCTCCTCTCGTTTCCTAAGTGTTCCTCTCCTCCAAGAAGTAGACTACTTGGGCTTTTCACTATTCCGGGCCATGAGCACCTGTAACTTCACAGTCTAGCCTATCTCACCCCAGGTTTTGGGGCCAAAGCCCTAGAAGAAAGGGCCTAGCTAATACTCACTTTTCACCCTGTCCATTCCATGGCGACTAAGCATCTACTGTGGCATTGTGGCATACACAGCAGTATTTAAAACAAAAAACAAACAAGCAAGGCAAGATAAAAGCCAACAATTACCTACCGTTCATCATACAAGTGAGTAAGGAGAGAGTGTGCCTACGTTAATGGTCTCTGAGACCAAAATCATCTACTAAAGCCAACTGACTCCTGGTGTGCGGCAGCGCTTTGAACACTGAGGGCACAGATGTTCGCTGCTGCAGTTTCTCTTTTGAAATGAGCGAGCTTCAAACTAATCAAACAAAATGTTTAGTTATTTTCACTTAAAATGACTATGTGATAAAAGCCACATGAA
>VMDR010004487.1:0-59629 GCA_007922815.1 Macrotus californicus
CCTCAAAAGCTACGGCCAGTAGAAGTTGATTGGTTATAAATAGTATCTCTGCCTCTGTATTGTTGGATTCTGTTAGAATAGGAACAGGCTCATGTATTATTTGGGAATCTTAAAAATAAGTTTAAAAATAGAAAATAAATGATAGTATAAGAAAAATAGCATAAACATCATGGAAAAAAAAAGAATCTTAATTAGGGAATGAATTAAGCTTGCTTTAGTAGTAATGTTTACCTATAATCAATAAAATTGTTTAGGAGAGTTTAGAACTGTGGTTAGGAGAACTTGCATCTGCAGAGTCCCACTGCCTACATTGTGGCCTACAGTTACCTGAGAGATCTTCAGTTATAAAATGGGAAAAATAATACACGTTTACCTAATAGGGTTATTTTAAATTTAAATAGTGTACTTGTAAAGCATTTAGCACAGTGCCTGGCACATGGTGAGCTCTTTGATAATAACTTGTTCCTGCCTGAGGCAGAAAAGGCCCCTGTTAGCTCAGATTCTTTGCTGAGATGGGATTACCTGGAGGAAACATATTGAGGGAGACATCTGAGAAGGCAGAAGGGGGAGGAAGGGGAGGAAGAGCGGGAGAAGCAGGGAAAGCCTGCAGACCCTAATGTGGGCCTGACACCCATAAAGGAAGCAGAGGAAGGCAGGCCGGTTGAGTAGGAGTCTCAGAGGGCAGCACAGCTCCAGGGAAGTTTGGGGCGGGCCAGTGCAGAGTCCTCCAGCCACTCACTTGTTGGAGGAGCCTCCAGTCCCACAGGAAGGAGCCTGTGCAGTTACATTCCAGGAGAAGCCAGGACTCTGGGTGAATGTGGTGGTGGATCCACAGAGAGCAGCTAGGGAGTTGTGACCCGCAGCAGGAGCAGTGAGCAGTGCATTTCAGTGACTGCCAGGGACCATGGCGTGAGTCCAGCAGCTATAAGTCATCAACACTGATCTGTTAAAGCATGCCTTCACTCCTACATTTTGGTGGCTTGGTTCAGGGTATGCTGTCTCAGAACCTCTGTTTCCTCACTTATGAAAAGGGTGACATAATAAGCATGACATGTTGATTTCAGAACTGATTTGAAGATGTGAGACAGTATATGTTGAAGCATTCTCTTTTAAGGATGAAAACTGCTTTGGAAATGTAAAAACGCACACAAGTATTTTCTGTAGATATTTAATAATTCAAAATTTTCTTTCCACTTGTCAGGCCTTTCAATTTGCCTGATTTTTATTATAATTAATTTCACATGAAAACATGTATCAGTAGAAACAAATCAACTCTCTTATCTTTAAAATTACTAAGCATTTAAGGTTTAGCACCAAGAAATTTTATGTGATAATTGCTGTAAGCAGGCATGGTAGTGAATCAGACTCCACTCTTTAATATATGGAAGCTGAAGAATTTAACTCACTAAGGCCAGAATCCAGTTTTAAAGGTACTGCAGATTGGACCTCAAGAGCACTGTTGAGTTCTGCAGCCATTGTTGGTGGCTGTATCGACGGTGTTACAAAATAATGAGAACATAAAAAGTTTTTAATAAGTATTTGTTGAATAATTCACTGAATCAGGTCATTTCTTGCCATTTTCAGGTTTATCTTTGTGATCTTTTCTCATAGGGATTAGGGACCCCAAATATAAATGCATAGAAGAAAGCAGGATACAAACGCAAGTCCCTGATGCTTGTGGATATTACAAAGGAATGGGTCTGGTGTTTGGACTGAGCCTCTCAGAACCACAAAGGTGATCGGATCCTTAGAGGTTATGTAATTGTACTTGATTTTAAAACAGGTTTTCTCAACATGAGCCAGAAAATTCTTTGTTGTCAAGAACTGCCCATACCTTGTAGGATGTTGAGCATCATCCCTGGTCTCTACCCACTAGATGCCGATAGCATCCCTCTCCGTAAACCCCAGCTGGGACAATAAAATTGTATCCAGAATTGCTGAATGTCCCATAGGGGACAAAAATCGTCCCCAGCTGCGGGCCACTGTGGTAGACATGAGGCAACCAAGGAAACTTTTGAGAGTTTCAGCACATCATCCAAAGGCTTGATGAAGCAAGCACAGCAATGCTAATCCCGGGGCTGAGCATCTACCTAGTTCCCTTTCTGTTGTCCTGAATCACCTGAGTCAATATCCGATTACATGTGTCTCCAGAAAACGTACCGGTATAGTGTCTTGCCTATTTATATTTATTCCTATCATTCTCCAGTTTGGCTGTTTGATATTATTGACACTTTATTGCATAGAAGGCAAGGCTTGATATTCCTCCCTATGTTGGATTAAAAATGAAGTTCCTCTTAGAGGTGAAAGTGTCATGTTTTGAAGCCTGAAATGGACAGGAAAGAGTTCAACAATCTTCCTCTTAGGGACTGACTTGGAGCTCTATTATGCTTTCTTTGCCCAGCTTATACTTGAATAGAAAAATTTATCTGCACACCAAGATTTCCTTAAAAAAAAAAATGCCTGCCAAGTTCAGAAGACACCTCTCTCAAATGGCAGAGAACAGAATGATCTTGTAGAGATGGTTGAGTGTAATTTCAGATAATTCTATATCAGGTTTCTGAGAACCCTTTTGGAAAGCACTGTTATAAATTAGCGCCGGGTCTCCAAGAAATAGAAAATTAGTATTTTCTTTTCCAGCCTACAATTTATTGATCAAAGAAAACTTATTTTTGGCTTTGTAGTGTGGCAACAATCTGAAGCATATTAATAAAGACACAGAGCTGCTTCTTGGGGAGATAGAACCTTGATGACTGTAATTTTTCTCGTGAGCATCAATGCTGCCCAAGCGCCCATATATCACAAGTGAAAAGGCAGGGAGGGGAGCAGATGTTGCTTAGCAAGGGCATTGGGAAGTTCTGTGCATTTTGCTTTGTCTCCTTTCAGCCTTTCTCAATGAGTTCTCATTCTTTACTCTTCATTCTGGAGAAAGACCATAAGGAGATAGTAGTGTTGCAAGAAAAGAAAGACTTTTGATTGTGAAGGTGGAAAGAACTGGCAAGGAGGCACCTAGTTCTAATCATTGTTCTACCTAATACAGTAATCGGGGGACTCAACCATGGTTTATTCCTGTGTATATTCACACACACATGGATCCCCTCCACGCTCCACCCCCTATTAACGGTGTCACCCTGAGGACATTACTTCTCCTCTCTCTCTGCCTCAGTTTTCTTGTCTGTAAAATGAGGATATTAGATTCTTACACAAATACAGATAACACTAGTTAATGTCTCTAACATATGTAAAAATTACCTGGCGTATAACGATGTCAGATTTGTGTTTTGATTTTTTACAAGGGAATAATATATTTAAAATTCGTAATGAGTATATAATATGTACTGAGCACTCTGCTAGGTGTTGCTGGTTTATTACAACAAAGAAGAAGTGCTTCAGAGACAGGCAGATACCCAAAGCAAGAAATAGGTCACATTTTTCAAAATCACTTTCCAGTTGGTGATGATGAAACACCTGCTTGGTGGAGGCCATTGTACCAGCCACAGCGGAGGCAGGCATGCCAGGCAGCATTTCTGTTTTCTAAGAATTCTGTCTGATGGAGGAGGAAAAAGTAAATATAATTATAAGATAATGTGACAAGTGATGTGATAAGTATAGACACAGTGTAATATGTTTCCACTGAGAGACTCACATCTCAACCTGGGAAAGGGGCTTGAGATGGAGAAGACTTTCAGGAGAAGTGATGTGTGAGTCGGCCTGGCTAGGATGGGGTGAAGGACACAGAGAAAGGGGAGTGAGCCTTGGAGCGTGGTGAGCAGGGAGGGGAGCACCATGCATGGCACGGCTAGGTCAGGAAGGCCCCTGCAGACCATGTCACTCTACCTTGAAAGAGAAAGGAAGCGGGGGAGTGGCACATCAGAGAGGCAGGGCTTTCATTGGGTAAATTGCAGTCTCATGCTGTGTGGAGGAAAAATTGGGAAAAGACCAGACTGGAAGAGGCTGGATGTGTGAATTGGTAAAACTTCACTGTGAAATGACAATGCATGACCCTCCTCACCTTGAGAGAGGTGACAAAATAGAGCAGGACGTGGAAATGATTACTAGTAGGACTCCAACACAGTCACACTGAGTATTACCCCGGAATGGAATTTGAATTGAGGAAAAAGCATGAAAGTGAAGTTCACTGTTTCTCCCCATGCTGGAAAGTCTCATCTGGCCTTTCCAGCCCTGCAGAAGAGGAGGGAAATTTGCAGTTAGTTGTCAGGAGTTGTCTGTGTGAGACTTCAGGCCATCTTACAACAGTTGGACACACTTACATTCCTTCCTGGCACCTCTTGCTGCCCTCTTTCTAGGTCCTGGCGTGTGGCCCTAATTTTTTGCTACTCTTTGATTCCATATGAGAGGATTTTCATATATTACTTTTGATATAGAGATAGGCCCACAGAAGGGACTTTCGTGTATGATTTTCTTTGGTCTTTTTCTTAAACCACAGATATTTGAGCAGAGCCTGAAAAGCCCACCATTACCCATCGTCTAATGAAATGGCCGCAGAAAACTTTTCATCTCAAATGTCACCAGCACAGTCTGAATAGTGGCTGCTTGGAGAGCTGTGTTGACAAAGAACATGCGGCCCATATGGCATGGTGGGAAAGTGACACGATCAACCAGAGATGCCGACCATGGGTATAGCAGGGCAGAGCGGAAGCGCACATCCATCTCTAGGACAAGGAATCTAAACCCATAGTCTTAACGGATTTGACAAAGGTGACAGATTTAGTTAGGAGCGTGGCTGCGAAGAAAACCAGATTACGTGGCTCCCAGTGCAGAGATACTTCATTATTTTTTTCAGTAAATAGTTGCCTAGGGTGACTATGTGTCCGGATCACGCTTTCTGATGTTTTTGTTTTCAGTGTTAGATTTCCAGCTGTTAATGATGCAGACAAGGTCCCTCTTTTCATGGCAAGGGTCTTTCAGAGGGAGGCAGGTAATAAATAAGTGAATCAGTAAGATAATATCAGGCAGCGGTTGAAGATTACGGAAACCATAAAAGCCTGGGTGGGGTGACGTGAAACAAATAAAACATGGCAGTGGGTAGCCAATCAGGAGAGTTGCTTCCGAAAAGAGAACTTTTTTAGCTGAAACTTGAGTGAGAAGAGTCTGCGAGGCCAAAATCTGCCAGAGGAAAAGACCGGGCAGCATGAATACCATGTTCAAAGACACTGAAGTGAAAAAGCTCGAGTGTTGGAGGAACAAGAAGGCAAGCCAGCAGGGCCGGGGCACCATGAGTGAGCGCGACAGTGGTACTTGGGAAGGTGGGAGGGTGGGGTGGGGGGCCAGGTGGTGTTGCTCTGTCTCTCAGGTGAGTGAGTCTTAGGGTTCTGTTCAGTGGCCCCAGGCAATAGTGAAAGTGAGACCCTTGGTCTTTGGTTTCTTAGTGCGGTTCTTTTGAAGGTGTCTATGAGTGCACAGCCCTCTCTTTCTTTTCATAGGAAACTCCTTGATTGCAACAGCCAAGATGAAACAGCTGATGGGATCAGACACTTGGCTCTATACAGATTAGAGGGGAAAATAGAAACCTGGAATAAGTGTGTTTCCTTCAGGTGACCTTAGTAAAACATTCATGGGGTGCTGACAAGTTCTTTGAATTTATACAATGGGGAACGCAGTTTAAATACCTTGATATATTGCAAGCGCTTCTAGAGAATCTCAAAGATTGTGAAGCTCATTTAAATCTTGTACCAACCCTGTGAGAATTGGTAGGAAATAGCTGTAGCTTTTTTTTTTTTTTTTGCAGATGAATAGAATGAGGCAGAGATATTAAATTACTTGATTTCAGCTTTCTTCACATAATCTTGCATTCGACCTAATAAACAGAGTTCACACATGTTCATTTATAAATAAACTTGTGGTTGAAATCCAAACATCATTAGAATCTTTGATTTTTGAGTTCAAAGGTCCCAGTTTGTGTATTTATGTTACTAATTATGAGCAACAAATACAATGACTCATTCAAGATTCATGTGCTTGAGCAAGATGCTGAGCCTGCTGAATTTTATTTTATTTGGTAATTTATTCCTAGATATGTTCTGCTCGAGTGTATCGTGGTCAAGTTTCGGGCTGCCCGCTTGATATTTGCATATATTCCATTAACTGCCTTGTCCTTCTCCTTCCCTCACTTTCTCCCCCACCTTTGCCCTCCCCAGGCCGATTTACCTGTTCTGTGTGACAGCTTATGAGCTTAATAAATCCAGGCAAATGTATAAATGGATGTTAATGGTCCACACTCCCCTTCAGCATAGCAAGTGTGCACTTTAATGGTGACCCTTGATGGTTAATACCTAACTCAAAGGAATGACTAATGGCAGAATTAGGAAGCCAGGTAGATTTGGAGGTCAGCGTTGTAGCTAATGGAAAGTAATACATTGGGGGAAAGTCAAGGACTCTGTGTGCCCCTCACATCGTCAAGATGTGCCGACTCCCAGGGCCAGGTCTCATCCTGAAAGGTGGGTCTCATTACACAAGATTTTATGGAACTCAAATGCTGTTTCTGACATGGACATACTGAGGTGTGAGCTGCACCTCGAATGTTTCTCAACAAATTAACAAAAATGTACATTGATGTGCAAAGTAACACCTGGAAAAGACGTGAACTGAAGGAAAACGTAATTATGTGGAGTCATTTCCTCCACTTTATGGGAAATATTTCTCTTTTTGGTTTGAATCTCTTGTCCCCGACCATATATTTTCTGTGAACAGGCCAGATTCTGGTTGTTCATTCTTTTTTGTTGATCCATGGCCTTAAGGCCGATTTTAAGTTGTAATAAGCTGGTGATGTTACTCATAAGGAAGGAGTCCAGAATAAATGGGCCCCGGCCATGTTTTTTAGTATACCCCCTGGCGTGTAGCCTAGGGTATATATAACCCTGGGTACACCTGGGTGTGCATAGAACAGCCCAGTCTAAAGGGATACCTCACAGTCTACTTTAAAATGGCATCTATTTAATTAGAAAAGCTCAAAAATGTTGCATTTTATAATTTCCCAATTCAAGTTTTTCTTCCTCAGAAGCGATTCTCCCAAAAGTACTCTGCTTTCTATATAAAGGTATATGCAGAAAGGTACCAATTCTTCCAAAAGTACGGAAAAATGAGAAGTTGTATTTATATCTAGAGTAAGTGATATCACCTTCCAGAGCTTTTAATACCAGTAATGTATTTTCTAATTCTTTGCAATAGGTAGATTTGTGAGATTATATAACTCTAAGTCAATCTGCTTTTGAGCCCTGGATTATTAAATTTCTTTCATTGCAATCAATGTAAATATGTATTCCCGGGCCAGCGTTGTCTGTGCAGATAGCAGTTTCACATGCCATCATTTCCACCCAGCTAGGAGCAACACCAGTCTGGGAGTCGAGTGATACGCATTTTCTGAGAACATCTACTTCATCCTCTTGGGTTCTTCACTTTACGAGATCTCAGATTTTCCGTCTAAAAACTGAAAGGCTAGGTAAAAGCTTATTTTGAGAGCACCTCTCACCTATAATGTCCTGATTCCAAGAAATAAAAACAAAAATCATAAATGTTTTTATAAGGACAGAAGGAGACTTTGGAAGGTACCGTTCCGGGTCTGTCTCCCCTACATTAAAGCTATAACTCTCATAGCAATTTGTCTGTATTGTTTTATCTTGTGTCCATCTCAGGATACAATTATTTGTATACTTGCTGTGCTTCCCCTCCTAGGTCACAGGTTCAAATTGATACAAAGTATGATTTTCAGTAAAGCTTTGCCCATGATAAGCACTCAGTACACACGCCTACTGGATGGTTGCCTCTGGTGTGATGTTCTCCCGAGGCTTACGGAAATGGGCGTCCTTGGTTTATTTTTCATTTTTGATGTGTCATCCATTCCTTCCTTGGGTAAAATTTTCCTGAACATCTGTTCTGAGCAGAGCACCGTGCTAGATGCTGCGAGGGTTGTGACTATTCTGTCTCCTATCCCAGGAAATTGTTAGTCTAGCAGTGGTACATGGATGACAGCCAGTGAGAGAGTCGCCGGTGTTCAGGGTCTCGTCAATGCCTGGCGACAGCCAGGTCAGTAAATGACAGCTGGGTTCTGGACCACCAGCTACAGAGAGACTTTTCTAGTGTTATTACTATTTTCATTATTTCTGGAATCTAAGATAGTTAAATGTGAAAAACAACTAGAACATCCTGTAGCAATTCGATAGTGCTTCAGATGATGTGACTTCTTCATACGGGCATGGATTTGGTTAAAACCAGTTAGTGGGGCTTTGAAAAATATATGGAGGTTGCTCACAGTGGAACTAGGTATCTGTACTGCTTCTAGGACAACGTACACTGTGGTTCCTCTAACAGTCCTAACCAGGAACTTGGTAGAAATACAAGTTCGCATTAGGTTGAGTCAGAAACTTTGGGAACTGAGTCCGGCAATCTGCATTTAAACAAGTCCTCTGGGTGATGATTCTGATTTGCCTTACAGTATGAGAATCACTGTTCCAGGGTGTCCGTAGGGACCTGGAGCCTGTACACAGGGAGGAGTGTGTGACAGTGAGATGCCAAAGACAAAAGTGCATGCAAAGAAGAGGAATTTCATAACCCCTGGTTGCACAGAGTTACAGCCACGTGAGGGAGCAAGTAATCACCGAGTACACAGTTGCCCTCTGATGCATGCTGCAAACTCAAGATGTACACGTGATCCTGGCCTGCATCATAATAACTGGGGAGTCTAAGGGTTAGGCAAAGCCCACTACAGAATGAGTTTGAGCAGAGTTTGTGCCTCTGATGCTGTGTGGACATCAGGAGGAATTCTGGAATCTCTTTGATTCTAACAGTATTAGGGAGTCTATTTACCAGTTCTTTCCCCTGTACTGTTGGGAGTTAGTGTCCCTATCCTCTGCGATTTTTTTAAAGGACCGCTCACTACTTCAGTTATGTACACAGATGTATGTATGTACACACATGTGCAGAAATATTCATTGATGACTCTAAGATTCAGGATGCAGTTTGCTTTGTACTTTGGGGGGACAGTTTTTATGGGTTAGGTACCAACCCTGTCCTAGGCAACTGTCATAGGTTCTTTAAGTACAATTCTGAATTAATTCTCACAACATTTCAAGTAGGAACTGTCAACTGTACTTACAATAGGCAAGATGGCCCAGTGAAATTAAGTCTCTCCCCCAGATCACCCAGTTAGTAAGTCACAGAGCAGAATTCAACCAGGCAGGCTGTCTCTAGATTCCTCTGTCTCAGCCACTACATGAAGAGTTCTTGGGATACAATGTGTTTCTCATTAAAAGTACGTGCACACAAAAGGTAACTCTGCCTCCTGAACGTGCACTTCATCTTAAACCTGTACTGTGCCCGACCCCAGACTTCTCATGACTTGCAGAAAAGTTATCAGGTGCCAGAGTTCACTGGGTTCAGAGCAATCTCCAAAGTGTCATATACAAATTCAGAGAAACTGGGAATTCTATTGATATAAGCAACTGGACCCACTCCTGAGATATGGCAGACCAGGATATATATATGAGGATATGAGTGTGGGTTGGGGGAGGGAAGTGATAGAAATAGATGATCCGGCATATTTCAGGGCAGCTGCCCCTGGGGGGAGGGGGGAGGTGTCTCTAGCAGCTGGCATAAACCTGCTCCTACATCCCTCCCTCCCCAGCTTCCAGATAATTCTCCGTTTCTCTCTATTTTCACATAGTTTCCCTCAGTTTGCCCTTGTCTGACTTTTCCCCTTGTCCTGATGTGAATTTTACCTTTATGTTAAATGACATAAATACAACCAGAAAAAACACACCATATGCCCATTTCCCCAACTGCTGCTGATCCCTCCTCATCAATGTAAAATGGAAGAATTATACACTAGAATATAAACAAAGGGAAACACATTCATTTCTAATAGTAAGAATGCTGATGAATTGATAATAATAAAATCAAATACAACTGTAATGATGCTACCTTATAGAGCAGCTGGGAATGTTTTGAAAATTATATATATATTTTTTTGGTTTAATTACTAAGCTAGGCCACATTCATTTTATTTTATGTTTAAAAAACTATATCATGAAAAACCCCAAAGATTACCACTTAAATTTTTAGTTGTGCCATTAAAGAAGATTTCAGGCAGCCAAGCGTCTGGAGATTCGGGCTTATTAAGGTTAAGTGTATGAGATCAGCCTCTGTGTACGGTTATGGCTCCAGACCGTTGTATTATTATTATTTGACTTACATTTTCATGGGTAGTCACTGGACAGTCTCTAAAATCAGGGCATTGGGGTGGAACTGTCAATTCACTAGGTTATGGAAGTGAATTCACAGAGGCTCTTTGCTCCCCTGCCTCTCCACCTAATTGAAAACTGCCCTTGGACCTGAAGCTTCCCGAGCAAGGTCTCAGGAAGCCACCAGAAAAGTATCTTTGACCAAGAAGGATCAATAATTTTGTTTTAGGTTGAGAAGAAGAATTTGGTTAGTTTAGTGGAAGCAGGACTATTTTTCAGATTTGTACTTTCTATAAAAATGGTTGTTTCTAAAAACAAAACTCTCGCCCTGGTCAGGAAGCTCAGTTAGCTAGAGCGGTGTCCTGATAGGCTAAGGTTGTGGGTTCCATCTCTGGTTGGGGTGCATACAGGAAGCAACCAAAGAATGCATAAATGAGTGGAACCACAAATCAATGTCTGTCTTTCTCTCTCCCTCCTCCCTCCCTCCCTGCCTCTCACCACCCCATCCTCCCTTCCTCTCACTCGCTAAAATCAATAAAATAATTAAAAAATTTAAAAAACTAAGTTCTCAGTGAGAATGAGGGGTTTTCAAAATGAGCAATAGCAATTATACGCAGCTTTCTGAACACCAAATAGCTTTAGTGGGAACAGCACTGCTTTTATTCACTTTCTTTAAACATGCAGGTTATTAATACATTTTCAGATTAATAGTTTGGAAATGTTTATACCATTCCAGCGGTGAGTCAATAGTACATCTCTATCTGCAAGAATGGCTTGATGCATTCATTTTACTACAATGAAAGTGTCATTTAGAAAGCCATTAAAACATAACCTTAAAATTAACTTGTGACCCTGCAAGGAAACATTAAATGGGTTGGAAATTAATGATCTGGAAAAGGCAAGGCCTGCATTTAGAGTACAGGTGAAGGGAAAGAAAGAAAAGAAAGGAAGGAAGGAAGAAAAGGAAGAAAAGAAAGAGGGAAGGAGGAGGAGGAGGAAAAGGAAAGGAAGGGTCACTTTCTTTCAAGTTAATTAATGAATAATTAAGGAGCTTCTGTTCTCAGAGTTTTTCCCATTCACTTGCATTGATGTTCTGAAATATTGTCGGTGTGAACACATAAAAATATTCATTTTAGTCCTTTTTTTCTGTTAAAACAATGGCATATCCCAAACTCCTTCATGAGGTGCCACATTGGCAATTGACCTTGTTAGCAAAATACTGAGCTGTCCAGGCTCCCCCTCCAGCCACTGTCTGGAGCTTCCTGAAACACTCACAGGACCACGAATCAATCTCAACCCTTCTAGCATCTCAGCGCCCTCACCTGAGGCCCCAGTGCACAGGGTGTTTCTCTGAAAATGACACTTTAGCAAAGTAGTTATTGCTGAAGGTCCAGGGTATGATGCTGAGGACAAATATTCCTTTCGGAATCTGGGATAAATTACAGAGCCTTTCTGCCTCTCCAAGACCATATATGTGAAATGAGCAAAAATTGCTATTACAAGGAGTAGCTTTGTAGGGTGAATGAAGTGACCTAGGCAAAAATGCTTGACAGTACCATCCTGAATAAAAAGAAAAAGGTCACTCTTATTAGTCTAAAAATGATACTTCTCAGTGTGGCTTGCAAGGCCCACCATGAACTGGCTGTAGTTCACTTCAGAAGGTTATTCCTTACCATTTCCTTCCCACCTGTTACCTCTCACCTCTTCCCTTCTGATCTGGTCCCGGGAAGTGGGAAGCTTTAGTGTGCATATCCCAGGGGGCTTGTTAAACACTCCTGGTTGAGTGCCCCCCTCCAAGTTTTTGACCCAGGAGCAGAGAGGACAGGGCTCCGAAGAATCAACATTGTTCCAAGTCCACAGAGGTTGATGTTTCTGGTCTGTGGACCACACTTTGCGAACCAATAGCAAAGTCTGCTTTCTAAAAAATGCCACTCTTCCCTCTGTCACCCGGGAAGTTGACACCAAGGCTCTGCTCACAGGCACCTCATCCAAGCCTTTGCTGGGTCCTGCAGCCAGAATTGGTGGTTGTGTCTTGCGAACTTCTGCAGCCATTCATTTCCATTTGTTCTACAGTACTGATCGCTGTGCATTGTAATGTTCTCTTGGCCTGTTATATGTTTAACTACCCACCTAAACCAAGTACTCTACCAGTGGCAAAACCATGTCACATTTGTTGTCTTAATGTGAGGGTCCTGTGTGCTTCCTGGCACGTGGTAGCTGCAGAATAACTCCGCTTATGTGAGTGAACAGCCGAATGTGCACCCCATGCCCTTTGCTTCTCCCCTTGCCTCTGTAAGATTAGTTTCCTCCTTCAGAAAGCTGCTACTTACTGACCTTGATAGTGAATCCTGGACTGTTTTTCAAGACCCCATGCTAGTATTTTTTAAGTCACAAAACCTCCTCTAACTTGCTTGAATAAGGCACTGCTTCCCCTAGGCACTCGCTGCTCCTAAGTTTTGCTTCCCCCCACCCCAACCAGTTAAGTGACTTTTTTCAGAGCTGCCATGGTGTATTTTTAATCTCAGGGCTCCCAGGACCGACTGAAGTGACTGGAACTTAAGAGACTTGTGGGAAATGTGGGTGGATTGAGGGAATGCTGAGAGAACAGGCTCCAGCCCAGGGTAGCCCCCTCTGGGAAGTTAGCTGACTTCACCCTGGTGTTCGCAGCTCCCTACTCCCTTCCCGAGAATATCTTCCAAAATCCCAATTTCCACCTCTCCCACTGGCCATATGAGACAGATAGTTCAGGGGGAAGGCTACCTACCACCATAGCTCAAGCAAGTTAAGAGGAAGCCCTAACCTAAGGAACAGTGTCAGAGGGAGGTGGAGAGGCCAATGGGGAAAGAAGTTATAGAGGAAGCCATCTCTACACTGACCGATCTCGAATATGGAGCCTTAGGCTCTGGGGTGAAAGTGACCCGTGTTCGAATCCCAGCTTTTCTACCAGTCTTGTACTATGGCCTCTAACCCTCAGTTTCCTGATCTGCAAAATGGGAATAAAACACTTTTTGTGGGTATTAAATGAGATGACATATGTGACAACCCTTAGCATGGTGCGTGGCGCATGCAACATGAGTGTGATACAGAGCTTCATAGGGACAGCTGTGATAAGCTATCAGTGTTTGACGGGTACAGGCCGTGTCCTGTCCACAGATGGCAAGTGATTCTGTTCTCTGTCCACAAAGAATGTACAGACCAGCTATGTAGGAAGAGCTGATCACACCCAAAGAAGACTTCGACTGTATTTTGTCTGGTATTCATCACCAAGGAAGTAGTCCGGTGCCAGTTTGAACGAGCTTGGGGTTCACCGCAGGCGGTGACCAGAGGTGCAGTGCTTGGGCCCACTCACACTCCACAGCCATGTAGTAGCTGGGGAGCTGGACATTGAGAATTGGTTGCAATGTAGGAAATAAAACAATAGCTCTGGGACCTTCGAATTTTTGGTGGGTAAGATTCCGTGTGTATCACTGCATGCTACTGGCAGCTGGTACCTGTTAATAATAGAACAGTACAAACTCAATTAGATAGCGTGGGCTCAACTAATAATTGGGTTATTTGACCCAGCGTTCAAACAGTAAGCCCATGTAAAGAACGACACAGAAATTTCAACGGGTTTAAATAGGCACAGAAAGACAGATCAGTGTGTATGTGCGTGGGTGCTCCCACAATGTTCAGATGGTGCTGCTAATGAAGAGATTTCCTAAGCAACTCAGTTTGGACGGACAGTAACGCTAGTAGCTGCCATGTAGAGGGCTGATGATGGGTGAGGCCCCGTTCTGAGCGCGTGGACGTTCTGTAAGCCGTTCGGTCCTCTGAAGACCAGCACAAGGTGGGCACTGCAATTATTCCTACGATAATTTATGGATGAGGTGACGAGGCACTGAAAGTCCTTCACCAGGTCCCATGTGAGTCCAGGGCAATATGGCTTCCACGCCCACACTCTCAGGCCAAATGTCATTGGCGATTCTTGTTCAGTGCCCCATCTGAAAAGCTCCGCCTACAGCCTGCCGGCCCAGCCAGGGTCAGCCTCACCCAGGTGGGACCTCAGCCAGGCTGTGTGTCAGCACCAGGATGCTGCTGTCCCTCCACCTCTCTGAGTAGTGACAGTGATTCAGTAAATTTTCCCTGTGGCGAGCTTTTATTGCTACCCTCCTTGGGGGAACCACACATTCCAAAAGCCAGTGCCATCCACTTATTTGCTCAGACAAGTAGATTTGTCACTTGAAACGATCTTTTGATTGTTCCTTTTCCTCTGGCTTCTTTCCAGGGCTTTCTAGCAAATGTTAAATGCTGTTTAAAAAATGTTTTTCTTCTTGTGAAATAGGTTAGCATGTGTGTTGGTTAACTGGTGCTGTTTGAACTTCCCGCTTGGTAACTGACAGACCGTAATTAAGCATAACTTGAACTCTGACCACGTCTTCGTGTAGTTTTGTGTCCCTGTCACCAAATTTCTGTTGAGCAGTTTGTGAAAATAGCATACGCCGAAATGCTTCCTGGCTTAGCAATAGGTCATCGTGGTTAGGTTAATACATCCTATATGACGGGTTGGAAATGTGGAAATTCTCTTACCGTGTTATAAACATTTCTATTTCTTCTTGGAAACATAGTTTCTATGTTTAAGGCATCAATCACATCTTTTCCTTAGGGACCCAGAAGCTCAAATCAGGGAACGGAAGAGGCCAGCAGTGACGTATATTGACATCCCTAATAGGTGCCACGTTGTGGCCTGTTCTCCTGACTATAGCACAGGGTGATGTACTTCCCACCTGTCCACTGCTGCCACTCCCTATGGAGGGCCTGTGTCCCAATACCTTTGACAGAGCATATGGCTCAGACTTGGGGATTTGTCTCAGGTGCCGTTGGGATCCTGGCTACAATCACACTGACCTTAGGCTGTTGGGAAGGGTGCAGGCCATCCAGGTGCCTCCTCAGGGGGTGAGGGAGATGAGATCAACATATCATTCCCCTGCTAAAAGTAACATTGCCCCAAACTGATACGCGTACAAGGAAATGGCAGGAGAGACTCTGCTCAGCGCAGACAGACATTGGAGCCTCATCCCATGCCTTTAGAGGAACAGAAGTATCAAACTTCTCTCTCTCTTTAAAAATTTTAGCCTAGTTTGTGTGTTGTGTGTATGTGTGTAGTTTGTTGTTGCTTTTTTTTTTTGGCTTTTTAAGAGATGTATAACTTATAGAAAGGAAATTCAACAGTCTTCTACAGCTTGACAAAATGTTTTCTCTGCACACACCTATGCAGCCACTGCCTAGGATCTGCACGCCTGCAGCATTCCAGAAGGCTCCCCCTGAAGGACACACCTGCTCTGACCTCTGTGTCAGCACACAGGGTTTGCACAGGCCCTCCGGGACCTTTCGATCTTGAGCAATGGAGTAGCATTTGTGCATGTTGCAAGAAGCTTGAGAGAGACAGAGGCAGAGACAGAGACCGAGAGGGGAAGGGACTGGGCTATGGCTGAGCAATTGCTGCCTTTCAGATTTACCGTGCTGGTGATGTCCCTGCAGGCTCCCCTGGGAAGAACTGAGGGAGGCCTCCAGGTTGGCCAGGGCCTCATGCTGATGGATCACCTGTCACAAGGGGGGAGATACCAGGAGTGGAGAAGCCCTCCCCCAACCTGAATTAGGTATGCAAATCCCTGCAGGGCACATGATGGTGTAACAATATGCACAAAATATTTCAGGATTAACATGACATATCTTTCAGCAGCATTAATTCAACTCAACAAGTCGGGAAGAACTATTATTTTATTAGTAACACAAACATGGAGATATTTATGGAGCAGAATATAAAATTCACATGAATTTTTAAAACAAAGCATAATACTTGAAAGCTCTTTCAAGGCTTGCTTTGGGCTGCTTTGGGCTAAGCCCCCAGATTCCCCCAGGGGGGTATGTTCATTTCTCTCTACCTAGGGTAACTTTAGTGGAAAAAGTCTGGCAGCTCTCCTAGGATACTGAGCATGTCACATAAAACCTTTATGTGGCAAGAGAGTGATTCAGAATCAGAGAGAGATAGTCAACAGAGAGGTACATGACTAAAGAGGCAGACACACAGCACAGCACCAAAGGGATAGGCTAACCTCAGGGCAGCAAAGGGGGAAGCAGGTGGGGGAGAATGAGAGACACCACAGAGGCTAAAGGTAGATAGTGGCTAGAATGACAAGCGGCGTTGGGGAGGGCTGAAGGTCAGTGCTGAGGCAGACACTCACATCCTTGACCATCTCCTGCCTTTATGGTCTAGGGCGCCAGGCTTTGCGGCCCTGACTTGCTGTTAGGGATGCTCTCTGAGTGAGGTGTGTCTGCCAAGGGATTTTGTTCACAGAGAGGTAGCGCTCATTTGAGGTCTCCAGCAGTTTATGTACACCTGTCTGATCGTCTCTGCTCACTCCATGCAGTAGAATGGAGTGGAATGGAATGGAATGGAATGGAATGGAATGGAATAGAATGGAATAGAATAGAATAGAATAGAATAGAATAGAATAGAATAGAATAGAATAGAATAGAATAGAATAGAATAGAATAGAATAGAATAGAATGCTGTGGTGTGGAATGGAATCAGGATCCTATGAAGCAAGCGTTGCTGGCAGAAACGCAAACTCACATACGTGTGGTCCCCATGCAAATAAGGAAAGATGCCTTCCTGCCACACCTTCCTGTATTAATTGTTGCAAATGTGGGTGATTCCAGTAACTAGAGAGCAGGCGCCTTGTTTAAAGGCACTCGAATTGGAAAACAAATAACAAACAAACAAACAAAAACTGGTTGGCTAGCCAACCCAGCCTTTCTGCTGAATTCAGTTCGCAGGACTGCTGTTTCCTGTCCCTGTCACCTCTAAGGGACCTGTCTCCCTGTAATCCCAACATGTGTGTTCTCACTTAATTCCCATAACGTTTCCATGGAAGACATGGTGTTATTCACGTTTTCCAAGGAGAGAAATTAAGACCCAGGGTTTACGTAATTTTTCTAAGGCTGCAAGTAAAAATGAAGACCAAATTTGAACCAAAAGTCTTTCTTGTTATTTCAGAAGGTTTTTTATTGTGGCATCCACTTCAGAGCTTCCAAAAACTCGAAAGGACGTTCACTACACACCACAGAGCTGCCACAAAGCCTACACAGGGACGTGGCTTGCAGACTGTTTGTCCACAGAAAGATTATGAAGCATCACAGTGCTGTTTAACAAAACACAGTGACAACTCTGCTACTTTAAATAACATTTCAAAATAAACAACAACAGCAAAGCTAGGACTCCTGAAAGTCAAGGGAACAAGTGGTTATTGATTTGGAAAAAAATAATTGCTTTAACAGCAGAAACATTTTAATATAAAACTTATAAAGAAACTGTCATTGATGTGGTCAAAGACTCATTAATAGCAGACATTGGACAGCTTTTCCACTAACTATTATCTTGGTGACATCACTTTATAGAATGAATTTTGATTTTTTTTTTGCCATATGTGTGTACAATTGAATAAAACATTGAAAGGGAAAAAGGGAAAAATTAGTGGAGGTGAGTTCTGTAACTAGGTGATTGTTCATAGCATTCATTATTAGCATATTTTTGCAACATACACTTGTTATGTTCTTATTTTATTTTTATGAGAACTCGGTCATGAATGTTCATTTTATCCAGCAAGAGGAGAGTTCACAAACCGTCTGGCAAAGTGGAAATCGACTCTGAGCCTGGCCTGGCTGATTTTGCATTACTTCCTTGATTTCGAAGCTAGAGACCTATGATCATTCAGCTTCCTCTGACCTACTTCCCCCACTGTTCTATTGGGCAAACGCAGATTTCCCTGGCCAGGACCATGAGCATCTTGGCTAAGGAAATTACTGTCTTCTCCATAGATAGTCTCCCTCCTGATCCTAGGCTTGCCGTAGCTGGAATCAAGGCATAATGGTACAGCTCAAATAGCCACAGAGGCCTCTGTAATGACTTTCAAACACCCACACAAAAAATTACCTCTCTCCTGGATGTGAGGTCACAGAGGAAACATTGTTGCACCCTCACACTCGTGAGCAATTCTGTTCTTAACCGTGGTATATTAAGCCGGTAGACTTATTCATCAATACAAAATACAGTGGAGTACATTTTCAAGTGTGTGCGGAGAATTGCATACACACCACGCATTCTCGCCATCAGGGCTGTGCTGAGGGAATTTAGCTAAAACTGTTTAGAGGCACCCCATAATAGTTGCCAGTAATTGTTTCAAAATTGGTTTTCTGGGGTTTAGAGCTCAGTTTTTATTATTGTTGTTATTTATTAATCTCATTCTATGACTGTCACAATTGGTCCTGGTTTTGCTAACACTTTCAAAACAGGAACACGTTACAATGTCATTTCATCAAATGACTTCAGTACTGTGCCTTACCTTTAAGTGAATTGAACCCTGATACATTTTTAAGCTATGAACGGAATTCCTTAAATTTGGCATAGAAAAATTACAGGTTCACTGAGAGCGAGTGTTTGCCAATAAATAGAAAATTTTGTGCTATCTCATTTTTCAAAGTTCTCTTGTCATTTTTTTATTTTTTAAGAAACAGCTCTACGTCCTTGGTTCTTAAAAGGTAAAGGAACAAATGGCATCCGTTTTGACAATTCTTGCAGAAGCCTATAATGAACTTGGTTATTTTTCCTGATTTATTGAGAGCAGTGTGAAGAGCAAGGTAAAGAAGTAGATTTTATTTCCAGTAGTACATTAGTACATAAGGATTTTCCATTTTTAATGAGACAGGTAACAAAGTAGCTTCCAACTCCAGATCCCACCCCACTCATTAATACAGCACGCAAGTGTGGACAATCTCTAAGCTCTCTATTTAAGGAGAGAGGGTGGTTAACCTTTACATGCATTTATTTCTTCCATTTTATGTTTAAAAAGCTTGCCATTAAATCAGTGTTTTCTAAATCCCATCCTTTCTGCATTTCTTAAACATTTCTCACGTCTTCATATCAACCCAATGGGGCTATTATTTTCTGGCTTCTGCTGCCATCCCAGTGTTCCTCGTGGAGGTCTGAACCTTACGGGCTGCATCAGCCAGCACGTTGCTGCCGCTACTCAGGTCCTTAGGACAGCAAGAGACCCACCACTCCCCAGCCCAGAGCTGCTTCCCGACATTGATACTAATAGAACAGGTTAGAAGTAATGGAAGTGTTACTAGGTTGGTTTATTGGTACTGGTTGTGAGTGAACCAGCGGAAAACGTAACAAGGGGACACAATATTCAGAATTGTCACATGCTTTCACTCACTCTCTTCTCCCTTATTCTTGTCCCGATTTCTCTCCAGACCTGGCCTTGGGGTGGAGCTACTTAGAACACGCTGTTCCACTGCAGTTTCTTCTTCATTTCCGTGTTGCTTCCCACCCCCCGCCACTTCCCCTCTCACTTCCCCCCACCCCACCCCCCCCACCCTCATAGTAATAGTCTTAGAATGGGAAGAGGTCCTGCTACTGAGCTGGCTCAGGAAGGGTCCGTGTTCAGTACGGTCTCAGCGGGTTCTTCTTCCATTGGATCAAATTCCAATTGAATTCTCAGCTCACCTTGACCTCGCAGTGGACAGATGTTCTCTTCTTCGTACTGTGTCTTTCATCCCAGGGTGCTGGGTATGTTTCTCTAAGTTCTCTGACTGTATCAGTTTTCTTGGTTGCTGTGACAAAATATCAGAGACTAAACTAACAGACATTTATCTCTCACCGTTTCAGAGACAGGGAAATCCAGGCACTAGCTGATTGGGTTCTTGGTGAGGGCTATCTCCCTGACTTGTGGAGGGCTGCCTTCTGTGTCCTCACCTAGTAGACAAAACCCAGCCTCTCCTCTTCTGATAAGGCCACCAATCCCATCACGAGGCCCCATCCTCACAATCTTCTATAATCCTAGCTGCCTCCCGAAGGCTTGCCTTCAAATACTGTCACCCTGGGGACTAGGGCTTTCCAACATGAATTTGGGCAGGGGGAGCACAATTTGGTCCTCAACACTAGCATTCTCTATCTTTTTTTATGTGTGTTAACTAACTCGATCTCTCCACCCCCACTTTTTCAAAATTACTTACTATTTTTACTAAAACTGGAGACACCTTTTTTTTTTTTTTTACGTAAAATACTTTTAAAAGGAAGTTGTATATCAGCACTGTAGGTAGAAGATTGAGTTCATTTGTCATAAATAAAAGGTGAATTTTAAAATATAAAGATATGGTGGGGGGAAAGATGTGAGCCCTGTTCTGGCTCTCAAATACCACCCTTGGGGAACACTAGTGAAGAAATAAAACATGCGCCCTTTCTTGAAATTCAGGAATCCCCCCAGACTTCCCAGATGTTCCATCACTGATAAGAGTGGATTCAAACCAGGAGTTTTCTGTGTAACTATACTAATGACCTTAATCTGTTTCAGAACATATCCAGAGTGGGGGAAATGAGGAAAAAAATGTGGCTTATGTTAATTCCATTACTTCTCCTTTCTGAGCCCTGATTTAGAATTGTGAATAATATATATTTGTTTCTTCCTGTGAGCTGTACTGGCCACTGGCTTGTTAGCTCTAATTGGTGGAACTGTGATCATTTAGGCTATTAACAGAAACTAGTCATGTGTTTTCGAAGAAACTGGTATAAATTAGAATCTTTCATTAAAGACCAATCAGCCATTTTCACATTTCAAAATTTGATGCCATCGCTTTCCTGATGGGGTAGCAAACTGACCAGAAAATTCATCTAATCCATTTTCTGAGACTAAGAGTCAAGAAAATAAAAATCTATCTATATTAACGGCTTAAAGTATTTATATAATCAATTCTGGCATAACTAGTTCCAGAGTCAGATTATACAGTGATTTAGCCAATGCTGCTGGAAAGTTCAGCGCAGAGAAGGAGCCAGAGTCAGCCTCATTACTGGCTGTTCGGATCTCTAATGTTTGCTTTCAGAGATTTAGAAAAGAATCAAAGACGTGTGTCACTAAAAAGGAATCAAAAAGACAACTGGCTGTAGGTGAAATGGAATATCTCTCTTTTCTAAAAGGCAGATATACCACTGAAATATAATGAAAACAATGCATGAAGTTTTTTAAAAAATCTACTCAAAACAAGTTTCTCCAGGAAGCCCAGGAGTGGCCCAGGATGGAGTTGATTGACAGGGAACTCGGTGCCTTCCTGAAATGACTGGACGTGTAAGAGTGTAAAAGGCAACGTGGTGACTTGCCAGAACCTCGAAATAGTAGTAGACCAATGTCACAAAGTGGTCTGCCACTCAGAAACTCTGATCTCGAACAAGGCATTGGACTTTACTGAGCCTCACTTTTTCCATCTATGTAACGGGTGCAATAGTAGCACTTGCTTCACTGATCTTACATGAATACTGGGAAGGTCACACGAGAGACTCTGTGTGACTGTGTTTTGAATACTGCAAACTGTTCGTTTACATACTAATGTAAAGCCTGGCAATTTTTACTCCTTTCTTGTTCTTGGGGAGATCTGAGTGGCGGTCTGGCAAGGCAGCCCATAAAAGACCCAGGTACTGCTTTCTTGGGCACTGCAGCTGAAGCAAAGAAAAGTATCAGGGAAGCAGGATTCCATGAACAGGTTCAGTCCAAGAATTGTGAGTGTGTGGCCGAATCTCAGTGATACGGTGATACATTCACATTTTTTTAAATCACTTCTGCTTTATGCAATCTGCCTTCAAGTGTTAGCATTTTCTCAACTAACACACAGGGACAGGCAATGAGAATTAAAATGGCTACTTTTTCTATAGCATAGTTCTTTTGAAAGAAGGGCTTATGAAATCTGTTTTATGTGTGTGAAAATCTGTTGTTTTTTTATGTATATACTCTCAAACTGTATGATTCGTAGATTCACACGTTGGGCATATAACCAAACATCAAAAGGAATTTAGATCATGAAACTCTGAACTTCAAACAAATTCATAAACTTCTGGACATGGACCTTCCCTGTTTATCTGTAACGATCTTGATAAAATAAATTCTAGGAGGCCTTCACATATATATGTTTTATGTAAAAACCACTTTTCCCTGAGTAAAGTCAACCACAAACTAATTGTTGTGTATTATTTTGTCATACAGAAAATTCTATTACTATACTTTATGTAATTCATAGATGTGTATGGCACATGTATATCATAGACTTTTTCTATCCCTTACACATCCACAAAAAAATTCATGCAGCTGACAAAACGCAAAACAGAAGACATAAATAGGAAAAGAAAAGTTTCAGGATGAGGAAAACGTAAATAAAACTGAAAAGTCAAAACCCGGGGTTGTGAAGACTTCAAATATGCCATTTCTTGCTTATATAACAGTTGGTTCTCTATTCGAGTGATTGGTTGAGAAAGATGCTAGTCATGTTAACATGTATTTGTACATTTCATTCTAACACTAGCATTTTGAAACGGATTTCACTCTTTTCTGTGGGTGATGAGACTTGTTTTTATAGAGGTCGGGGGGCTCGTCTCAAGGTTCTCAGCTAAAAAAGTGGCAACATTCTAAATTGAATATGATAGTTTTGATGCTGCTTTGACATGCACGGTACTACACAATATCTGATTGCTATTTCTTTACAGAGAAAATATATATTTTAAAGATTTTATTTATTTTTAGAGAAAGGGGAAGGGGGAGAGAAAGAGGGGGGGGAGAAACATCGATGTTTGAGAGGCACTTCGAGAGGATTGGTTGCTTCTCGTACGCTCCCAACCAGGGACCTGGCCTGCAAACCAGGCATGTGCCCTGAGCGAATATTGAACTGGCGACCTTTTGGCTCACAGGACCGTGCCCATCCCACTGAGCCACACCAGTCAGGGCATATTTGATTACTATTAACTAATTCATTATTTGCCTTCTTCATTCCTCAGCTAATACCTGCCCCTTAAAACTTAGGTAACTGCATGTTTTTAGAAGCTGGGACTAAATATTTCATATGCATAAATTCTTCGATTTTGCCTAAGACTTACAATGCTGAATAGTATTATTAGGTTGGTCATAAAGTCTGTTTGGTGTCTTCCACAAAATAAAGGACACATTTTTCATTTTCACCAGTAACTATTGAGATGGATATTTTGAGTATGCCGGCTATCTTCCATGTGGTATAATGGATTTTGATCTCAATTAATGTCTCGATTTGATCACTATCAGTTTTAACTGACCTGCTGGACCATGGAGCATCGTCCAGAGAGAAATCTCCAGCATGAAACTTCACAAACCACTTTGAACATGTTCGATCGGTCACAGCACCTTCTCCACACACTGCCACAAATCTTGTTTTGCATTTCAGTTGCGTTTTTACCTTTCTTGAAATAAGTCATAATATGCCGAACATGCCATGTGTTCCTCCATCTTAGATATTAAAATGGCTACACAAAAATCCACCAATTTTGATGAGTTTTATTTTAAATGCACGCTGACATGACAGCTGTCGCAATGCAGTCTAGCAAAATTGTTTTGAATGAAGTCAAAGACGACTAAGTACTACCAGAGCATCTGAAAGAAAACGCCAAATGAACTTTTTGGCCAACCCAATATCTGGAGAATATTTATAACTGTTACAATTTTAAAAAACACATTTTGTAGATTCTTAGGGTGGGTGACAGAAAGGCATTAAGGCTGTTGCAATTCAGAATGCGGGCCCCAGGCGCTGCCTGCTGATACTTTAGGGATCAAGCAGCTGAAGGGCAGAGTGACACGGGATGGAAGAAGGCCACAGGACCGTGGAGAGCATTGGATCCAGAACTCCCCAGCAGTACCCTCTTGTTCTCACACTGGGACATGTATTCTGTGTGTTTTCTTCCCCCAGTTTCTGCGCAGTGTCTTTTGGACATTTTTTCCATTCGGCTGATTCAGACTGCCTTTGGAATTTGTATCAACCAGATTTTACCCACGTGGAAATGCGATCAGGAAGGAAGGGAGACCACACACTGAGATTCACTTCATGCATATGCAGCTCTATGTTTATTGTATATTAGTCAATGGAAATTAATTGCTAATTATCCAAACATTTCTACGATAATATTTCAAGCTCTCTTGTAGCAGATGTGGCCCAAACTATACTGGGAAGAGAGTAGATGGTATTATCTTTCTTGACGGCAGTGATTGTGTAGGGCTTTACATTTTTTGTTCACCGTTTTTTATTTTAGAAAGAAAAATGGCCATCAGTCATTTGCAACATCTGTTAAATATCCATACTGACCAAAGTAACTATGCACTGACCGCACTATCAAACATACAGCTCTGCCGACTTTAGGAACTTGGGAAGTGAAATTAAACAGGTTGTGGATGATGTATTTGGTTATACGCTCAGACAGACAGACGGATTGTTTGAATAACCATCGCCACACTGCGTTTGTCGTCATCGGCAAGGACGGATTTCTCTTACTTTTGAGGCTCTGGTGCCGAATTAATTCTTTTTTATTGCGTTAGATGTCTGTCCTTCAGTGTCTCAATGTTGCTTTTTTCATTTCCTCTTTATGAATACTAATAACCTATTGGGTAGGGCACTGGCTATTTTTAGTCACTTAGCATTTCTTTATATTTATACTATGAACAAACTTGAGAGACGTTGGCCCTGATTAAAACAGATAATCTCCTCTTTTTAAAAATGAATAATGTGAGACCGATAGGTTGCGAGGACAAAAGGAATTTGAGGGGCACAGTGTCCGAGCTAATTGTGTCAATAATTATCTGTGTATTAGTGCCGAGTTTCTCATGAGGAGCCGTCATGGTCAATGACAAGCAGTGAAAATATCTTCCTGCGGTGGCCTACTGGAGGGAAGAAAGGAGGCCATGTAACATTGCGTCGGCATCGAAAAACTGAGAGCACCAGAAGGGTGTTGCTGTGGGGGGGGGGGGCGGGGAACACGTGCTTATATAAGATTTTTCCGTACATTCTAAGCTTGTTAGGACCTTTTTGGGGAAAGAACTCTTGTGCCTTGCTCACCACATCGTCACTCCTGCTAGAGGCTAGTCTAAGGCTGTCTTCATTGCTGTGGGAAGAGAATGCCCTTCTTCCCTTTCCACATTTGTGCTTTCCGCACCTTTAAGACTGATCGCCAGCCATCCCCAGGACTGTCGCTCTACTTTATTGAATATCCTGCCACTTTCTGAGTGGCTGGCTCTTAGCATGGATCCATATGTTTGTGCTGGTGAATCTGGGTGACCCGCGCTGCCTGCAGTCCTGTAGAAGAGGTCTGAAGGAACTTTTACTGGCCCCGAAGCGTCCGTGGAAAAGCCGGGTCCCACATGGGCTCGGATGCTGGCTTTAGGCTCCGCAGCGTGTGATGTCTAGGGTGAGCTTTAGCGGTCGTGTGGCAGAGGCCCAGAAACTAGTCCCCTTAAGTACTGTCTGCACTGTTGGCTTGCTCACTGTCATTGTAAACCGTGGTTATTTGCATCAACTACCCTCAAATTGTGAACCAGGGCAATCCAAATGAGTGATGTCCTCGGATCCTTAAAGGCATGGGAATGAACCTTTATTTACTGATGAGCGTGGTGAGGCTCAGTTATGACCATGGATATGTGTATTTGAGACAAGAGCTATAAAATCATTTGCTTGGCAACAGTGTGCAACTAGAAACATAGTTTATGGGTTCACTTCGTTGTGTTTGCCGTACCTGGAATTCCAAGTGAGAGCAGTAGTTGGGGATCATGAATGGGTTTTTCTGTGCTTTACTGCTATTTGTTGAAATGCTTGGATTTTACCTCCTTTATTGTAATTTCATTCACTCTGATTTGTTCCTTTGTGAATGATGTTTTCTGGAACTAGAAATCAGTGTCTCATATATTGTGGGGTTATGGGGAAGAAAAAAATTCTTTTTCACTTCTTTTGGTGTCTTAACAGGAAAGCCTTTCCTGTATGAATATTCACTGAGTGGTTGCTAGTAGCAGATTTTGAGTAGGCCTTATCCACCGAGTTGAAGTCTGGAGACTTGCTGACATTTTGAAAATAGTTTTTAGAACAAAATGTCAGATGATGAGAGCTTTACATCATGCAAGAGTAACTTGTGCAGCTGATGCTAACGAAGCCTATTCTCACAAAGCCATGTGAGGATGGATGACCACTGCACTTTTCAAAGAACTAAATATATCTACATGGATATTCAACACTTCGCATTTCGCACATGCTTCGCTCTGCCTGGCTCACACACGAGCCCCCGTTGACCGATACCTTTGTGGAACAGCGCGGAGCTGGCACACTGGTGTTATTTCTGTACAAGAGCCATCGATGACGGGACGTCATTGCAGATTCCAGCTTTGGACCAATGGCACCGACGCCCTCCTGGGATCACTCATCAAGGCAGCTGTGCTGTATTCACATTGAAATGAAGGGATTTAAAAAAAACCCAAGCAGCTGTATTATTCATACTTAAAATAAAAGTTTAGTTGCCCCAAACGGGTGTGACGTAAACATCTCATTAAATATTTTTAATTTTGAAGGAAAAAAAATGAAGTGGCAGTGACTACAGTGGTGGTGGCAGCGGTTCGCACGTGGGTGAGCTTGTGTGAGCCTGTCTCTTTACGCTTTCCCAGCGTGAGAGAGCACACTTCCCAGCAGCGTGCATCCCAGGAATAAAGCTCCATGCCACAGGAGGCAAGAGATATGGAAACATGGCGTGCCCATCCAGCTGTTTGAGACCTTCTGATTAGGTGAACTGTTGTTCTGGCCCCTCTTCATTTTCTTGAGTTACAATTTTCCAAGAGCTAAACCTGACAAGGATAGAAACTTTCTTTTCTGTAAGATTTTGTTTTGGTGGCTTTTCTCCTCAATTTACTGGGTAGTGTTCCATGCTGGGCTATGTTGTTTTACTAAACAGTTAACTTTCCCAGGATGGGCAACTCGAATTACAGAGGCAAAGAGATGGACGGGGATCCATTAGGACCTTGTCCCTTTCCCTTTGTCTTTGTGAAGAAAGTGCTTATTAGCCCCCAAGAAGCCAGTTCTCTGCTGTCAGTTAAAATTAACTAAACATGGCAGAGCTGACTTTTGCCTCAGTCATTAGTTAGGAGAGCACAGGCAGTCAGGGTGGGGAGTGGTTTCCTAGTGCTACTGTAACAAATGATCCCAAGCTCAGCGGGTTTCAGCAACACAGATTTATGACCTTACAATTCCCGAGGTCAGAGTCCAAAGTGGAGTCATGTATGATTAAAATCAAGTGTCAGCAGAACCATTTTCTTCAGCAGGTTCCAGAGAAGGATCTGTCGCTTCTTTAATTTCCAGGTGCTGTGCCTCTTGGCTACATCTCTCCTATCTCTGTTTCTGCCACCTGAGCTTCATCTCTTCTCTGAAATCTCCTGCCTTTCTCTTCTAAGGACCTTTGCGATATTGAGCACACCTTGGTCATCCATGATAATCTTTCCATGTTGAGATCCTTAATCACATCTGTAAAAGTCCCTTTCCCCATGTAAAGTAGCCTATGCATAGTCCAGATGGACATTCTTGGAGACCACTATGCAGCCCACCTCAGGGTAGGAAATTAGGAGGGAACCGGATCTGGGTGTGAATTGCCACTTTGTCAATTGAGAGGTGTGGACCTTTGAGAAAGTTATTAACCCTCTCACTTTCTTACCCACAAATAGGGATAATACTGCCAACTCTACAGATAATGTATGAAAAACAACAGGCATTACGTAGTAGGTATTCCACAAATTCAATCCTTACCCAAACTCTTAGAGGAAATGCAGAAGGAAAGGGACATTTCAAAGGTCCAATCCAGGCAAGTTATTGGTCAACAGCAATGGCTAGTCTTTCATTTTTTTGTTGTAACAGCGGAGGTCATGGTTACAGAAATTTATTAAGCACGCAGGGGGTCTAAGACACTCTCATTTTATTATTATTATTGTGAACCAGGGCATTCTCTTGCTGTAGCTCTCAATATTGGGTCAAGTACACGAGTGATTTTTGACAGATTCTTTCTGGCACCCAGCTGCCGTGTGTCACAGGATGCCAACGGGACCGAGAATCCTGACTGATGCTGCCCCTGTTGAGAACAATAGCCCTTTGAATTTGATTTGCTCATCTTCTGGGAAGACAGTCAAAGTTCCTGTTCAGCGCGGCCGAACTGACAGTGGGCACCCCCTATCTTCTTTACAGCTCGTTCCCCTATTATGATGATGATGTTCTTATTCATATTATTGCTCTCATTATTATTATTATCATCAGGTGACCTCTGTCCTGGGGTGGAACTCCCTGTGACAGATGGGAGCTTCATTTGTCAGACCATTTTATGTCGTACAATCCTCCTGCCATTCTGAGTTTGTAATGAGACGGTCGGTCTGCTTTTCGAACAAAGGCAGCCTGCTCACAATTTGTCAGTGCACTTGGTGGCTGTGTATTCCCTAAGCTCTCTGCCAGTCCTTCTGAGACCCAGTCAGTTATGGAGCTGACAATTTGGGCTCACTGGTCTTGTTTTGAATGACACTGTTATAATAGAAAGCTTTGCTCTCTTGGATGGTGAGGCAACAGGAGTTCTGATTGGTCAGGAATTTCATTGACTAAGTTCATTCACATTGCCCCAGGTGGTCTCTGGGTACCCTAAGAGAGTTCATGAACTCTGCAGAGAAAGTTCTATCTCAATTTCCCCCACTGTCCTGACTTGGGAGAACCGTTGGTAACTTTAGTTCTGTGGCTTCTGCGTAACACAGGTTCGGTTCTTAACAGTTTGGGCACAGCCTTCGTGCTGAGTCCACATGGACATAGGTTATCAAGTGAGATGGGGAGTAGAAAGGAAAGACTTGGGCTCTCTCTGTAAAGTGCTTATAATTGGATGAGGGGAACAATCTAAGTAAAATCTATATTTGCCAACATGGATGATAGAGCAATAAATGTCCACCAAGTCCAGCCTGACCGCCTTGAGCCTGCAAATGAACTGGAATGCTATTGCAGTGAAGTCACTTCTTTATTCCCTGACATCCTTCACTGACTCTTGAGTCATACAAGTTTTAAATCAAACCCCTCATCACTGCTTTTAAGGTATCTCAAAAGAGCACTGGAAAGAAAGGAAACATGAAACCTGAGAGAAATCAAACTTTTCTAAAAGAAAAAAAAAAGACCAACACAAGGAACAAATGAACAGAAAGAAAAGGAACAGTCATGATTTGACATAAAATATAGGGTCTTATTTTGGGGACAGTCGGTGATACATTTGTGGTGTGACCTAAGGACCAGAGGACCCAACCCGTTGTCAGTCACAGATCATTTGAAATTGAATCTTTTGACATAGTATTGGCTTGACAAGTTCTAAATATAACATCTGCATTTCAAATACAAAAGCATAATTTACAACTCACCGTTTCCCAAAACTGGTGCTTACACACTGAAATCTTTTTGTCCCTTTCTCCTTCATTAAAATAGTCTTTGAACTAGGCACTGTGCTCAAAAGATTAGATCTTATAGGGAAACATAACGTATTGTATTTAAATATGCTAATCTCTTAGAGGAAATGAAGGAATCTGAGCCCACTCATTAAGAAATAAATTAATTCATCATCAATGCATTCATCATCAATCATCATCCAGTAGTGTCCAGCTTTCAATTACATTTTTCCGCACTGCTTTGTGTCTTTACCAAAAGAACTGATTATCTCTGATGATGATTTTTTGTGGGTGTTCAGATGTTGATGGTGGTTGAATTGGCGTAAACACGCTGAGTGTCTTTTTTATTCAAACAGTTAAGCTGTAGCTGTTCAGTGCATACAAATGCATTATGACGACCAGTGAAAATTCGTATTTGTTTAAGATGGAACGTTTCAGTGGCCCGATATCCAGATTGACAGGAGATACTTTAGATGAGCAAAGCTAACTCTAAGGCACATATTGATTGTTTATAATATATGCATTGTTCGTTCATTCATTGATGCGTCGTTCACTGAAACAATATTTATTAATCACTGTAACTTTCTAGTACTGTGCCAGGCACCGTATGCATAAATCAGTAGATGCAGACTGGCATTACTCCTGCCCTAGTGGTGCTTCCAGTCCATTTTATTGAAGCCTCCTCATTCTGTGATGCCTTTTTACTAGATAACACCCTATCAGTTACAGTGAGTCCACACTGCCTCCCTTTGGTTGTTCTATAACGTGAACACCAAAAGCCATGATCACCTCACTGATGACCCTCCAGGTACACACCAGCCTCCTTACTCTTGGAGTTAATGAGCATTCCGTGCCAGAGGAGAACAATTTCTGACTATCTCTTTAAGGCTTCGGTGCAGAATGCGGATGTATGAAAATGACTCACCAGGCCTGCCACTTATCTCTAGGTTCCTATAACATGAAGATGATCGCAATCTGCCATCATGCTGTTAAAATGATGCATATCCCTACCAGTCCTCTGAAATGATCGAGTATTATTGCAGCCTCTTACAAGTTGGGCACTGAGATAATTTGGCTAGTGTTGGAGAAAGAATGTTCCACAACCCCTGTGGCTCACCCTTCATTGAATAAATATGGCATGCTGCTGCTTTTGTTCTCCTTGTGTATGGAAGAGCAATTAAATGTGTCAAAAAAGAAAAATCACAAAAATGTGCAGACTTTTCTTTTCCTTATGAAAATTGCAAGACTCCATTCAATCTGCCTTCAAATTATTGTTTAACGTTGCCGGATGTTGTTATCCTTGAAATATTAGATAACTTGTGGTTGGCATTAAATTTCTTATTGTGGTTTCCTGTGTCTATTAAGGATCCCACCGTGGGTTTTTGTATTTCTTTTAAAAATGCCACTGGGCTACCAAGATTTGCATAGACACCTTGATGTATTTTTTTTATTATGATTTAAAGGGTTTTAAAAATGCAAACACCTGTAGATTTTCGTTAAGAGACGGAATTATGAATATGGCCAGACTGCTGCAGTTTTTGCTTTCTAGTTAGCTATTGTCCTGATATTCAAGTTCATTCTTAGAGAGATTCATACAAATCTTTGTAATGAGCAAGGAATCAAGGATTTTTTTTTTCTATTGTGAGTAGTCAGAAGAATGAAAGGGGAACAAAGGAAATCAAAGGTTTTCTTTGTCCATTGTGCTTGTGGTTGTACTCCAAGCAACTCAGTTAATTCAATATTCTATACCATAGTAAGTACTCAATAAATGTGTGAATTGAATGAATAAATGAACTAAACCTCTTAACAGTAAAACTTATTACTGGGCTTAGGAAGGAGCTTAGTAGTCCCTGATAGATATTAAGTTAGTTCACTAAATTTCCTGTATAGTTTAAATTAGAACTAGTTTATTATTTTAACACAAAAGTGAATACTTTTATTTTAGGCAGTTGAATTGTATCTATTTATTTTCCCTGTCCACTAGTAGATTGTAAGCATTATGAGGCTTGCCTTCTTATTCCTGTATCTAATGTCCAGAAGAGTCTCACAAATTAGATCTTCAGTTATTATTTATTTAGTAAATTTTCCAGCCAGAAAAAATGGCCTTGTGCATTTCTGAAAAATGCACACATTCAAAAACAAGATATTGATTCTGCTTTTATATTGCATTATATAAAATATTTTAAAGCACCGTGAATGTTGCCTAAAATCTTAAACATGTATGCAGAGTGTAGATAGTGCTGTTGAACACTGAGCTGCACGGCTGAAAGCTTTTCTGAAAGGCAGGGTTTATTGAGACACACGGTCGCCAGGGGAAGGACCAGGTCCCAGGACATGCAGTCTAAATCACAAGCACGTGGCTGGTGGGGGAAGACAAACGTGTTCTCTTCTGGAGCTGATGGGGCTCTTTCATAAATTTAGTATAGGGAAAAAAAATAAGTTGTTTTAAAAGAATTTACATTAGCTGTAGATAAGGAGGGAGAGAGAAGGTGAAGAGGGCTAGCTCTGAGGTAGTTGTGTTGTCAGTTAGGAAGAAGTGTTTGCCCCTCTGGAGCGTAAGGTTTTGAGCAACAGTCCGGAAAGATCATGCATAAGCAAGATGCAGTGGGACCTGATGGTTAGTTCTCTAGACAATCCCTAAAAATAGTCACCAGGAAGTGACTTCAAAGTTTCAGGATATCTTCCAGAATGTTATCCACCTTTGGTTGGCTTAGGGCTGCAACTGTTGACTAATTAGCCTCTCTTGTCTCTTCCTTCCACTCTCCAGCTTGCTGTAATTTAATTTAGGACATCTCAGAATTTCCTCCTGGTCGGTCCACCAATAAAGGCCTGATTCTCAGCCCCCGACATAGACCACATGGCTTCTCCATGCCTTGCCTTTGCCAGGCTTCTCCTCTCTGTGGAATGCTTGCCTAATTCCTTTCTTCCTGTTCCCACAAGCTAATTTCTAACAGTTCTTGAAGACTCAACTCAATCAAGCCCTCTTTCAAAAACCTTCCTTACCTCTTCTTCCAACACTCCTCAGGCTGCCCTTCCATGCTTTCGTTTCCAGATGTGACCGTCTTCCTCACCGTGCGGACTGTGATGATCTGCTTGTGTGTCCCTTTCCCCACACTTGTGAGGCTCTTGAAGGCAAGGGTTGTGTTCCATTCGCTGCCATTGCTCCAGTGCCTAGTGGAGTGCCTGGCATAAGTGCTACCTGGGAGGAAGGAAAGAAGGGAGTGAGGGAAGAAAGGATGAAAGGGAAAAGGAAAATGCTCAAAGAAAACTCTTTAGTGACTGTTAAAAGAACTCACCTTCAAGGCAGAACTGCTATAAGTTAGAAAGGGAGGGGAAAAAGAAAGGATTTGAAAGGATTACTATAGGTATTATTCATGTTTATCTATGTAAAAGACACTCTCCATCTCCTTCTATCTTCCCTGCTCTCCTTGGGCAGCCATCACCTGTATCGATGAACTGGTGGTGAAATATTAGTTTCTGCTCGTTACTGAGATGGTTATAATCGAGCTTCTGAGAGTTCAAGAAAAAAATCATCATGATTGGAAAAAGAAAGGATTCTCGTTGTGTAGCAAGCTTACACACTTTAGCTTGGGGTCAATGAAATGTAATGAGCCTATCATCTTGTTTTTGCAACACTCCTTGAGGACCAGAACAATGCGCTGGTACTAGAGCTGAACGTTCTTATGAGCTGACTTCTTCCAGCTCTCATAATAATAGCTAACACTTCCACGGTGCTTGCCAGGCCAGCCACGACTCTAAGTGCTGTATATGATCAATTCATTTCACTCTCACAGCACCCCAATTACATACAGTTTCTGTCTTTTGTGGGTGAGGAAACTGAGATGTAGAGAAGTTAAATAATTTACTGAGGGTCCTACATCTCATAGGATGTTTAGTTGCGATTCTAAGGCAGGTAGTTTGGGTTCCACGCTAATCCTGTCCAACCTTAGAAGATTGTGTCCTGCAGCTTGGATGATGCAGGAGGAAGCTCTTCCCTGGCCGTGCCTCCAAGCCCAGGTACATTTCACACAATAAGCCAGTCTCGTATGATTAACAGGTCACGTTTAAGGAAGCGATAGGGCGAGCCTGGCTATTACTTAATGGAATAATTGCCGTGGTCTTACAAGAATGGTGGTAATCTTCCCCCAGACCCACTCCAGAGTAACTCAGGGGACACCAGGCATCAGAGCCAGGGTAGCAATGCAGATATCCCGGCAGCTCCTCACGGCTTATCTTACTAAGTCTGTGGATTTCAAGTTGATGTCAGTGAACCTGTCCTCTCCTGTGGATTCTTAAATATTGGTAAACTTTTATTCCTGAAAAGCAGATTGGGAAAACAGAGAACAATAAAGCAGATCTCTGCTATCTGGAGATCAACTGAAAATGAAAAGGAAGGGAATTTGTGAAACATTTTATTTTTTATTTAGGGATGTTTTATGGACATGCCCACTTTCAACCAGGTGCCCATTCAGTAAGTGAGGGGTACTGATGGATAAAGAATTAGCTGACCGTGTAATGCTCTTCAGCTCTTAAAATCTGTCCGTTTCCTACACAACGCTTCTGACACCAGATGTGTTGGTTTTACACATGAATCTGTTGTTCCGATCTCTGTGGATACCGACTGAGTATCTCACAACTTCTAACCCATCCCTGACACTACTTGGGTTCAGCACAGGTCCCACAGGTGAAGGGCTCAGTCCCATGAGACTGATGCCCACAGTGACCCCTGAGGCCCTCTGAACTTCTGACTGACCAGCTCTCCATCAGGAGGTTTGCACGTCCCCTTCTTGGGATCAATAATATGCTACGACTCCCAGAACCCAGGAAAATGGTTTACCTACTGGTTTGTTATGGAGGATAAAGCTCAAGAACACCTAAATGCAAGAGATTGATAGAACAAAATACAGGAAAGGATGCAGAGCTTTTTGGCCCTCAAGGTGTTCACCAAAGTAGAAGTTTTCCAGCCCCTGTTGTTTAGGGTTTTATGGAGGTTCCATGACAGTGGTTGAATCACGGGCAATTGGTGCTTGAACTCAACCCCCAGCTCCTCTCCTGACCTGAGGTCTGGGAGCGGGGCTGAAAGTCCCAACCCTCTAGTCCCATGGTTGGTCCCTCTAACAACCAGCCCCCCCCCACCCCCATCCTTGAGGACTTTTCAAAAGTCCCCGCGTGAACATAAACGCAGGTTAGTTGAAAGGGGCTTGTTATGAGCAACAGAACATACTCCCCTCACCCTTCTCATTGGGACAATGCCACGGGTTTGGGACTCTGTGCCAGGAACCAAAGACTAAGACCAAATGCATATTTCTTCTTATATCACAATAGCACGCCAACCTTTGGCGTCTATGACTTCCGAGGATGATTTGGAGGCACATGGAAGGGGACACATGACCGTTTTCGTGTGTCAGTATTACTGCACCAGTTACTACCCTGCTTGTTTACAGCTGAAAAAATAAGGCTCTTTTCTTGTTTAAGAATGTACCTAGCCCCTTGGGTAATATGTGGTTTTCCACTCTGAGGGAGGTCAATAAATCCCTGCTGACTCTCTTTACATTCAAGTTCCAAGTAAAAGGGAAAGACGTCACGTCCACCCAGGCGTTGCATCCACCACGGCTTTTCCTCATGCTCCATTTAGATACCCGATAGTTAAGCCAGTTTTGTGTGCGGGGCTCGATTTCGAGCCCCTGGCAGACGCACTTGTATTCAGCATTCGCTCCTGTTTGTCAGGGAAATAATCACATTGGAGGAGCAATCCGCTATGCATGCTTTCGGGCTGTTGTGGTTTCCTCTGCTCACGTGTGGACCACACACCCTATTTTTCTATTGTTCTTCACAAGGAAACTAACACGGAGTGGAGCGAAAATTTCATTACAAAGTTGATTCACTCTTAGAAACTGAAGAGTACAAGCTTGGCTGACACCTAACTGAACTTTGAATATCATTATAACAGTAATTTTATGTCCACACGCACGCACACTTCAGATCTGCTTGAGAATTTGTCCTGAGGTTTGTTGTGTGAAAGATTTTGTGTAACACAATGTGCCAGCTATTAGGAGGGAGGCTTTTTTGCCTGTCAAGTTGGAAATTAAATTAACATTCAGTTTTATGGGTCCAAGATAGGGGCACCGTTTTTATAGACAGTCCTGCAGCTTTTATGTAGTGTTTGAGGGAAGGGGAACCTCCCGAACATAGTCCATGGTAAGCACGTGTGTGTTAGGCATTTCTGAAAAAGGGCTGACACTAATAATGAGTCCTAGTTACTAGAGAGTAGTTTGCCTTCTCTTGGAAATGTTTAGTGGCTTGCATACATTAGGATTGTAATTATTTTAAATTATCAGGAGATATATATATATATATATATGTATATATATACACACACACACATATATATAAAGTTTTTAGTGTGATATAATTTTTTAAAAAATTCATCAAAGCTTATATTAATTTGACTTTAAGAATGAGGATGAAAGGGTTTTTATTTTTGGTATTTATTAGATAATTAAAGAAATGTTCAATCCTCTAACTCAATCTGTAAAAATTCTTTAAAAAAATGCCTTTGTCACAATTAACGCAATTAACAGACATGCCCAAAATTCGTATCATCTTTTAATATTTATCCTTCTGTTTTTCAGTTTATGTTTTCAACTTTAAGGGACAAATACTGCCAAACAGTGTTTATGCTTCTGCCGTAGAAACTGTAACAAGTTCAGTCCAACGTGAAATCAATAAAAGCTGCTGTCAGCTTGCTGACACACAAGGGCAAGGTCCCTTTGTACATAAAATGAGACCGAGTGCTGATTTTCTTCCGGAGATTAATATTTCTGTTTATATTGTCCGGGCCAGACATAGCCTGCCGATAATCAATTGATCTAAAGCTGAATGATAAAGATAGCAAATGGATCCATCCTTGTGCATAGGTGTTGAAGGGTAGGGCCTTTGTTTTGTGCGTGAAAATTATACTTATTGAAGTGATTGAACCTATGACAGATTCCATTTGGAGTGTGTATATAAAACCTTGTAAGTGTTTTCCATGGGCTGGAAGGAAATACTTATACTTTGGTAGTGTACGGGTGGGCCATGAACCACACAGGCAAGTATAGAATTGACGGCGTCTCCCCATTGCCTTGTTAATCTGTGCAAATTTGGCATGAATCGGGCATGTGAATGAAGGAAATGTGTCCCCCCAAAAACGATCACAATATTTCTTTAATCAAAACCGCACATTTTTTTTAAAAATAAAGCACAGGCTGGTTAGAACATAATGATACATTTGAATCTGCAGTATTTTAATCCTAAGGAAAATTCCTTATTTTATTCTTTGTAGAGGACAGCATCCGATTCCATCACTGGTATAGCAGAACGCAGCATTTTTGGTCACTATTGTTTGCTCTCTAATCATTTTCAAACTAGCCCACTATTGTCTTTTTTCGTTGTGTCATTTAATAGATGTGTGATCTTTGGCAAGTTACTTAACTTCTTAGTTCCCAAATTGCTTCATTTGGAAAATGGGGAAAAATTCAAACCTAATCTGTATATTTGCCCTTAGATAGAAATGAATTACTACATGTAATTAGAAGAGGGTTGGCCACATAGAAAATGCTGAATAGATACAAGCTACTTTTATTAAGAATTCCAATCCCGTTGGCCTTATAAAAGCATAAACATCATGGATACTCCATTGTAGTCTTTCATGGTCTCTTATTGGAGGAACCTTGTTTTATCATCGATATTGTTTATAAGTGGTAAAAACATGATGGTCTGTGCAGTGGGGTCCATTCTGTGGATCCGAGATTGAGAATTCACTAGAACCTAGATAGATCTTGCTCTGTCAAGAGGACCGGCGTGAGAGATGACAAAGTGCCCGCTTACTCAGGGCCATGCCCTATTGTGACATGTGAAAAGATCATTATACTTCATGGAGCAAAATTTTCCAAACTATGTTCTGTACTGTGTCCACAAGGCAATCATAAGCCCTCCTCCCAGGTGCATGGTCAAATAATACTGAGAAAGTTGAAACAAGCAAGCCCTGGGATTCAGGTTTCTCAGAACCTTGTCTGCCCTAAAGTGCATGGGATAATTCTACAAGGGGTGGGAGCACTTTCTGAACATGCCCTGAACCCTTTTATGAAGAGGAACCTCAACATCTTGGTCTCCACATGGTGAACAACAGGATTTGGGAAGAGTGACTTGACCGCCAGTCCCTGACCACAACCAGGAACATGACAGTGTGCCTCTCCGGGGACTCCACAGTGCCCAGGCAGTATGAGGTTTCCCTGGTTAAGTACTACTGCACTTTGAGAACAATTCACAAAAAAATCAAGCCAAGCCAACTCAAGGAGATCCCTGTAACCCTGACTCTGTCATTCACTTGCATTTCGGTGCATTTACTCCTCACGCGACAAGCAGGAAGCCCTGGGTTTTGCTGCACACGTGTGGTCATGCGGCAGGTGTGGAAAATGTCATGCTGTCTGAGCCGCCCTGGACTTCTCAGGCTCCTTCCTTCCTCTAAATGACTCCCTGGGTCCCGAATTCCACTAACTGCTTCCACTGTCACTCTTGAGTGGCCTGGGTATAGCTATAACAAAGCACTTTAATTTGATGACTTTCGGATGTCTTGTTAGTGGGCAAATGAAGTGATGGGACAAGTGGGTTTTGTCTAGTTGCTAAGGAATAAAAATAACAAGTGCCTTTATTACTTTGCTGGCAATCTATTTATAAATTTCCGAAGGAGGTGACCGCAGAGGAAAACAAGCATATTTTGGACATACCTGAGACTTTTCAAGGAAAATGTACCGTCGGCCCCTGCCATCCTTCTTTGGTAGATGGGCAATATTGCTCCCACACACAAGAAAGACTCAGACGTGGTTCTGTGCTGGCTCTTGGAGAAGAGACATCTGGCCAAGGTTGGTCCATGCACCTCCCTTCTGCCCTGGGAAACACTGACCCGCACATCAGATTTTAAAATATTATACTGTCGTCACCTTCGCCATACAGGATGGAAAAAAAGAAAAGGAGCAAACCTTTTTTTTTTTTTTTTTTTCAATGTTTGCCCACAGTGGTTAAATTAACCCATGAAATCCTGTGAAAGCCTGGATCATTTTTTTGGGGGGGGGTCTCATTGCTCTTCCTAACATCACACTTTTCTTGATCTTCAAATCAGAGAGCACCTCTTCAGGTACCTTTCACTGTGTTACCACAGGTTGGGCCCCCAAACTATTGGGGAGCTGTGGAGGGCTTGCAGAGCATTGTGGGTACTGGCATGCAAATGAGCAATGCCAGCCAGGTGGCTCTCACAGGCTGAGAAAGTCAGAAAGAGCAAAATATGCCTTTTTTTGGTTACACACCTGGCCCCATCAAGCCTTTATGCAGAATAAAATGACACTTGAAAAATTGCCTGGACTGTGAAAATTTTGAGTCCAAATGGCTAGACTTGGCACCTCTTGGTGTCTCTGAATATTTAAGTTATATAGTTATGGTTGTGTTTTAAAAGGAGGGGGGGTGTTAAAGCTGAAGACAGAGGAAATGGTAAAATATCGTCACCTGTTGTTTATCGATGAATTCTATGGTATTTTCAATTTCTGAAAACCCACACATTTTTTAATGAACTAGGAATTTGTTTTCATGCAGGTGTGATTCATAATATCCCAGCATTCTGAGCTAATAAAGAAGTTTCGTAGGCTCAAACATTGTTGATACTGTGATAATTTGGCAATCTGTTACAGCAGGAAAAATATCTCATATAGTAGCTCCACTAGTCCCATTTACTTTGTGCAGAGAATTCCTGCCATCCTGCTATTGTTCTCCTGTGTTTAGACTTCAAAAGGGCTCTCCTTGTTGAACACACAAAGATACCACGTGGCATCGAGATAGAGTAAATCAAAGTGAAATGAGGGTGGTTTGTTTGTTGATAAGCCCCTCCTTCAGAGAGAGCTCCTCTCCAGCTTCCCAGGTGATGATTTACATTTTTCAAGATAAAAGACCCTGGAAATTTTCGACAAGTGGAGGGTCGTTTACAGCCATAAGGACTTTTAGACTTGCACGTTCCCTTCTGATGTCTGGAACGGAAAAATGCAGCTTAGGAAGGAATACATTATATCTATAAGAACATGAAAACCTGTAGTTGTAATTGTTTATTGTCGTATGAAAGCCCATTGACTATATTGTGGAATTACTACTTAGGAATTAAAATGAAGAATTATAGAATTAATTGTCCAGTTGGTTGTGAAGATAAGAAATTTTATAATCTATCTTAAAAGTTTTATCAATAGGACTGTCTTCTTGTTGCTCATTTAATTTACACCTTTGTCCTACAATGTCAAGATCTGGGGGCAGCTAAACAACATATAAATTAATTGAATTCTGTAATGAAATAACAGTTCAATCAGTCATTTATGTTGTACAACCAGAAAGGAGAAAAAATAGCCAAAAATGTGACATTATCATTGTTTCCCCTTTTGTAATTTTTTTCCCCTATAGCACAAATCAAGCTCTCTGAACCCCAAGCCCTGGCTTTGACGGAAGTAACTGACATATTAAATTGATTATACGCATGCTCTTAAATTCTTCTTCACTTGTTAATCGTTTAATCTGGAAAACATAGGTACAGAAAACTGAATAAAACAAGCATGTAGCTTTAATAAGTTATTATAAAGTAGCACCCTGTACCAACTACTCAGGTGAAGAAATAGCATGCGGCCAACCCACACCAGTCCTGTCCAGGAGTCCTACACCTGTCACATCCCAGAGCAGACCCTCAGAAAGTAATCCCTGGCCTGATGTTACCTTATTACTTTCTGGCTTTTCTTTAGCACCCGGGGATGCATTTGTGGGTACCATGGTTGAAATTTGTTGGAGGCTAGTTTTAAGTGTCTTTTTAACACACACATCCCCCGGCATTTTTTTTTATTTCCCATACAATTTATTTGTTCAAGAAATTAGGTGTGTTTTTTGTTTGTTTGTTTTTAAAGCAATGATTTTGACTTTAAAAACGGCGAAGTGTCCAAATGGCTAGGTTTCCCCCCCTAGGTGGTGCTTAGTCATTATTCAGTTAGTTGCTGTTCCTGTCCCAACCTCACACCCCCTGCCTTTGAGGCCTGCTTGGATAGGCCGGCTCATCTGAGCTCAAGCTTTGCCATAGTGACACCCCCATGATGGGATTCTGAATCCATAAGGACAGGCTGGCTGGCGGTGCATTCCTCCACCTATCCCTGGAGAGGGAAGGTAGAGTAGGAAGGACATTCTCTCTGCAGTTAATCCCTGTGGCCCATTTGAAATGCCGACAGTCTCAAGAGATCATAATTCAGAAAGCTGGGTGGAAGGTGCTCTTTGGAGTGGGGAGGTCAGAGCATGAGGGGAGGAAGTTTCTCCATGGGTTGGGTTCCACATCTCAGGAGAGTACCAGGAGCAGCAAGCTCTATTTTAGCATCTTTTCTGCACCAAGCCCTTATCCAGGTTTTTAATACTTTCCTACAATGATGTGAGTTAAGAGTTAAAACCCTGGGGTTGCAGGTGAATACACTGAAGTTCTTTCTTACCAACAAATTACCTTCGAACTTGTCTCCTTGTTCCCAGGTACAATCTTTAAAAATCTTAAACAATACAATTCTAGGAGTTTTTTTGTTTTTGTTTTTGCACTTAGAGTGAAACCTCAATGCTTTCACATCAGCGTGGGTCAACATGGTGGCGGTCTGGCCCCAGTGTATTTCCTTGCTCTGTCTTGTCCCCCCCCCGGCTCCCTCCAGGGTCACTGTGCTCATCGTGATACAAGTTCACTTCACAAGATAGGGAGGCCGTAGCTTCCTAGCTTTTACGTTTCCTATTTTCTCTCTCTCGGAAAGTCAGCATGCAAGCCTGGACTTGGGGCCGCTTCATTTGCATTGTCCTCTCTCTGGAACGTTCCCTGTTACTGCCACAGCTGGCTCTTGCATCCCTTTCAGGCCTGAGCTGAATTGTCACTTCCTCCGAGGACTGGCTGCCCGCTCAATCTGAATTAACTCTTCCCTGTAATTATCTCCTCCGCTTACTCTTTTTCCTTTCTGGTTCTTATCAGTGCTCAAAAGATACAGGCACTTGTTTGACAGTTATCTCTTCTACCTGACCCTGAATTACCCGAGGGTGGGCTATGCCTGTTCTGTTTACTGCAGTGTTCTCGGAACCTAATTAGCCCAGGGTCTGGAACACCACAGATGCCCAGTGAATATTGGCTGGTATGCAAAATTGAAATAAGGCTCAGAGAGGTTAAGTAACTTGCCCAAAGCCACACAGCCCATAACTATCAAAGCTAGAGATTTGAAAACACACCCTAAAACCTTTGTGTTTCCAACTATACTTGGGTTTTCTAAACTGCCTTCCTTGAACACTAGTGTCCGATAAATCTTAACAGGTGTTCCAAGGATAAAAAAGGAGCTATGTACAAATGTGTTGTGGATATGATACAGTTCTTTAAAGGGAATTGAACGTATTCCTTTTCCGCGGGGCATCCAGGAGACTTTAATATGCAAATATGCATGTGGCTCTCCAAGAATCTGATACGGTAGGCAGCATTTCCCACCAGTGTTTGGCCATGATTTACTTCTTTCAATTAAACTCGTATCTTATGGGACACCAGTGTGCTGCGGAGCCAGGGTGAGAATCATTCCCTGATATAATTATGTCCTGCTCCTTCTTAGAAAGTGGGTAAATAGAAATTTCTATCAGCAAATTAAGACTAAATATCCCAGGGTTTTTTTTTGTATGTTTGTTTGTTTTTTAAGTGCTATACTTTCTACCCTCTCCCTCACTATGAATACTGGGGAGATTTATCTTCAGAAAATAAGATTAGAAAGTCGAAATTAAAGAAAATAAAATGGCTGTTCATTTGGAATAGTATTGTGAAGAAAATATGGGAGAGAGAGATTTTAAAAAATAACAGGTAAGAAAATACAAGCTAAAGAAAGTTAAGTGGCTGGAAACTTAAAACAGTAAGCTTTATTTTTCCACTTGAGCATGCTATTAAAAATGACTGAGAGTGCTCCTAAATGTTGACTTCCCTTAATGGAGAAAGTATGAAATTACAAAGTAACCAATGCCATCGCACCTTAATCTTGTTAAATTGAAACACTGTAATCTACATTCAAATTTCACATATGGTCAGTCTTGCAAGAGCGGGGTGATGGAGCCCAAGCGCTATTTGGAATTTTAAACAGAGAATCTTTTGTACCTCTCCAAAGCCCATTTACTTCTTCATGAGAAATATTTCCCTAGGACGGGGTAGGGGGGGAACCCCAAGCCAAAAGACAAAGCCGGTATTTCTTTTTTTGTAATTGAAAGGAAAAAAAGCTTCTTTTCAGGAGCCTGACACTCACGACCAATTCCATCATAAAGACAGCAGAATGCATCTCAGAAAAAGGCGGAGCTATGTGAGGAGAAAAGAGGTTTCAGCTGTATCTTCCCAAGACAATTTTACAATCTGTTGACAAACATGCTTTTTAAAAATAATAGCTAAGGTGAAGCATTTTCGGCGAATTCTGGCCCAGTGCACCTTTCAAAGTAAATGGATGTGCGATGAAGCCCTTGTCTAGTTACACACATGCATTTAGGGAGAGTTTCAAGAGAAGACACACTCACATTTGGTTGGGAAAAAAGTAGCCCATTAATCAATGGAACCACCGAGGACAAGTGTCTTGATTTTGGGGTGGCCCTTCTGAAGAGGAATAGGCCTATACTCTGGTTTCTGTTCAGAACAAATAAATCTTTCACCTTTCACTAAATAGGAATAGGCACACCCCTCAGATACAGTGACATCACAGGGGAAACGTGCCTGACTTTTAAAAAGTTCTTTGGGAAAGAGAACACTTGTGAATCGTTATACTGGAGGAATAGACGATAACCTGTGTGTGAACTGTCTGGACTTTTCTGTTCCACCTGTTACATTCTACGGCCCTGGGTTTCCACACTTGCACCAGCCACTCGGTGAGTTACCTTCAATCAGCTCTTCCATGGGGATTTCTGATTGTGGTAGCCACAGGGTATGCCACTGATGCTCTCGACTGCATTGCGGGGAGGATTTGGCCATTTCGTTTATTCCAGCCAGCTGCTGCTTCTCAGCAAGTCACTTGTTTCTGGGGTAATTTACTGTATCTATAATAAGGCAACACAAAACTGTTTTGAAGGTTTCAGTAGACACAGCCTCCAAAGCCATGTCCTCTAGACAGGTAGAGGGAAAGCAAGATGAGACAAAGGTTCAGTCTCCAAACCCTCTGTGAACTTGAGGCTCCTCTCCTACACCCCCTTCTGGAGTCCCCCACCTGCTGAGAACTTTCTGGGGGCTTTGCAGCTGTGCGTCCAATGCCCTTTGTTTCAGCCTGTGAGTGCAATTGCAGTAAAACTTATTTTTTGTTTCCAAATCAGGAAACTGTGTGTCCTAGTGTGGTAAGATTCCAGGTTACACCAAGGACCTCTCTCATCTCCACTGTGAATGGGGCAGGGTAGGAATAAAAAGACATGGGGACAAGCCGCCACCGACATGAGATTCCGAAGATGCCCTCCTCAGTCCAGGGGTAGATTCTGGTGTGGCTTTAGGTGAGCTGCTTTACCTCTCAGACCCTTAGTTTTCCCTCCTATCAAATTTTATTATCCAAGGGCATCGGAGATTATCTGTATTTCTCTGATGTACCTTCACTGGAGATATAACTGTGGAAGGCATGTAGCCAAGTATGGAATATTAGACTCCGTGTTTGAACTGAATGAATGTGCTCTAATATTTTGGCTCTCGTGCTCTGAGGCTAAAATACCCTATTGCTTTTGCGCTTACATAAGCTGACCTCATTTACTCTCGGAACATGTTAAGTATTTTGGAATACGAAAGTAAGCACCATAGAAAGAATAATTCAATCTGGATGTAAGAGACTCTTTTTTAAAGCTTCATTAACTGATAATTATTTGAGTGCGAAACAATGCCCGTGCTGTTTGATAAATGACTATTAGCCACATGTCACGCTGCTGAAAGTCACGAGCAGAACTAAATCCGTCTGCATTCAGGGGACTTGGTTGTTTTGATGCTAATGATTATGGTCTTTGGGGGCAGATAGATATCACGAATGACTCAGCAGGACCAACTTAAATTAGATTTGTCCATCCATGCTTTGGTTATTAGTATGTCTGCATATCTGATACCAGTCTTATATTACAACATGTGCTTCATAGAATTTATGTATCATGACCTAAATATTTTTATAATAGGAAAATTTGATTGATCATAAAAATCATGATTATGTTTTTATTTGAAAGGGTAGCATTGTGATTCCACCAAAGATGTATTCTCAGAATCAGCAATATGAAATAGCTTATTAAAATCTCTTTATAATGTATGCTCTTTTGGAGTCTGTTATTGAATATTAGTTCTTTGTGGATATTAGCTTCTTATAATGAAGACTTGTATTACTCTGGGTAGGCTAACAGCTATAATAAATTACCTCCAAATCTCAGGGCTTTGCCATCATAAGGGTTTATGTCTTGCTCATATGACACAGTGCAACGCAAATCGCTGGGAGAGGGGGGTGGCCAGAGGGGGTGCGAGGGGAATGGGCTCTACTCATCCCAGGTACTCAGGAACCCACACCACTTCTGTTTGCGGCTTCAACCCTCTCTAGCGTCTTGGGGTCTTTATTCTGTGGGTGGCTGAAGAAAGGGGTGAGGGTCACAAATGGAAGTTTCCCTTGATCTGCTCAGCTGAAACGGTGGGCCTCATTTCCACTCAAACTCCTTTGCGCAGATCTCTGACATGAACGTCGAAGGAGGTAGAGCCTATGGTCTGGGTGAGTGACCGTAGAGAAGGGAGAGCACAGATACGAATGGCTGTCTCTTCCATAAGACACCCAAATTGATATCAGTTAAAGATAGGTTTGGTGAACCCAAAGCATGAAAGCCTGAGGCTGGGCGTAACAATGCTTGTTTTTCCCATGGTGTTCGTGAAGATAATATATGCAAATAACCATACTGTTGATAAAAAAATGGAGTATGGTCATGCAGTATGGTTAGACCTGTGTAAATACTGTTCAAGGGAGGGACAAGTTCTAACAATTTGGGAGAATTTGGACATTTTTTTGTTGTGATGGTATTGGCCTTGGGCTACAGAGTCAACCGCCAGAATCCCAGACTGTCTCTGCCATTTGCTTGCTACAAAACTATGAATAAAGTGTCTGAACCTCACTTTTGTCATCTATAAAGTGAATATCAAAATCCCTGCCTGTTTCATGATGTGAAAGTGAAGTTCAAATTCAACAGTGATGGGGAAACATTTCGTGATCAGTCGTTCAAATATCAGGTTAAAGCTGCTGTTGTTATGATTTTTTAATTTTATACCAATAAATAATGTTATGTTTACAAAACATTCTACCCATACCTACACACCTGGGCACACACTAGAAACACATATACACACGCTCACATACTAAGCACACATGCACACACAAATTTTCAGGTTGAAGGAAAGAATCTGATACTCTATTTTTTTGATCTTCAGAATAAAGCTGATGGGAAATGCCGAGATATTTGTTTTCCTGGCCACTGATACTTTCTATGCACGTGTCAGTTTTACAACCTGTCCTTGGAAAGCACCATCGGTTATCTGTGTCTATTCAGATAGGCTGGACATGAAAACCTTTGTCCTTCCTGCCTCGTGATATTGTTGAGAGCTTTGGGCAAAATTAACTTTGGGTGTATTCATGAAGCTGTCAAGAAATGTATTTATGGAAGGGAGGTTTATTGTTATTATAAGTGTTTTAAGTTCCAAATATTAATGTAGTGGGTTTGGATCATCTGTAAGAAAAGTTATTTGAATCACACCTTCATGGAAACACTTTACCAAAATCCGACGTGCTTTAAATAACAGAGTAAAGCAGCAAGTAAACAGGAGGCGTTCATATTTGGTGTATGTTATTTTTGTTAACCTTCTTCTTAATAATGATTATTTTAAAAGGTGTTTGTTCTCAACATCCCTCTTTGATAATTTCACATTCTACTGGAGGAGCAGGACACAGGGTTCTGGTGTCAGTGAGGGGATGTTTCTCAGGAATCTCAAACCTGTCATGGCCAGTCCTCAGAACCTAGGATCAGTATGGACAACGTTTACGAAAGTCTCTCAGGGTCTAGATTAATCAAAGCCAGGTCATGGGTTTGGCCTAAAATTCCTATAATTGGCAAAACCAAACCTCCCTGATCATTTCCCTCATTTCCAGCTGTGGCCACCTGGGTGACAGTCTCTGAAAAATGCTTGGCTGGCAAGTTGTCTGAGTGAACATCTAGGGAGGTTAACAGCAACTCTTTACCTGATATTATTGACTTACAGCTGGAAAAATACAAAGACAGGTTTTGTTTTTTGTTTTGGTTTTTTGGATTAGCAAGTTCCACCTCCAAATTCTGACACATGGCAGTGTCTTCAATTATTTAGGACTGCAGAGAAATTCGCAAGACAACATTAGATTACCTTTTTAATGATACTGTTAAGATGGACTTGGATTTTACTCTGGTCAGTTCTGATTGGTTGACCCCTTAGGTCTTCGCTGTGGTTGTTTCTAAAGTAGAAATGAAGTGGCTGAACCCAGTTACGAACCATAACGCCGTGCTGTGGCCCCTTCTCACCCCTCCCCAGTTGCAGACTCAGCTCTGGACCACTCTTTCTGACAGTTATGCACATTCCCAAGCATTTGGACATCCTTCACCTCTGTCAGGAGTGTCTTTTCCATCCTCACCCACCTGGAGAATTGCTACCTCTTCTTCCCACCTTAGTTAAAAAATGTCCTTTTCTGGAAGGTGTGCCAGTGTGCACCAGGCAGAATTAAGGCTTCCTGAGGCATGATCACCAAGCACCCTGTCCGTGGGAGAGTCAGAGCCCTTCAGCCAGCAGGCTATGACTGCTCATACCTTTGTCTCCCTCAGGCGGTTGTGAGCCCTTTAAAGACGGAGGTATTTCATTTCCGCATCTCCAAAGCCTATCCCCAGGCCTGGCACTTTGTGGGTATTCAGGAAACAGACACTCACTGACCGAATGAATGAGCCTCCCTCTTGGAAGGAGCAGGGGAACTACACGATCGAGTGACTGATATGGGTACTCACTCTGAAAAATGAAGAATTACAAATTTTAAGCCACACTGTGAGTTGGAGGGGAGGGAAATCAGTAGTCTTTGCAGAGGGAGGGCAGCTCAGCTGGCAGCTGCCTTGGGTATTTATTCATCAAACAGACTGACACAGCCTTAATCGGGGAACGTCAGTCTGCCTGTCTTCCCATGTGAGCATACACACGCTGCGGGGGGCTGCCGTCTAGGTGTTCTGAAACATCTACGTCAACCCTCGAGTTGGTCGTAGCTTCCTTTACTTTCTGGTGTAAGTTTGATTTGTTTATACTTATCTACAGCAGAAAATTTATCTTCCTCAAGCAGTGTTTTATATCACGTCGTGCCTGAGGTCAAACATCTCTTCATGTTCAGAATACTTTTCCACTTTATGCTGACTCTTCTCTGTACTCACCAGCCATCTTTGCTAAAATAGTCCACACGCCTTTCCCATCTTCTGTTCCTATCAGTCATGCTTTTTTTTTTTTTAATTTCACCTCCTTCCTTTAAGAATGATTGAAGGTTCATTCCTGAGACATGTGGAGTTCAACAAGTCCCTGGTGATATCTTCTTCCTATGAACTTTCCTCTCCATACAGATAATCACATGCTTACCTCTGACACGTACAGGGTATTTTTTTTAAATTATGTTGAACAGAATAACCTTAAATTTTTCATGAGCTTTTGAGCTTTGTTTTCCCAGCTCTATTTTAAGATTACTGAGAGAAGGAACGTCATTTCTCTGCATTCGGTTGTCGCAGCTGGCCCAAGGCCTTGACCGTAGTAAATGTGCTATAAACAACTGTGAGCATTTGGAAATGATGCCTGTGTCTCATAGTAACAGTAAAGGCAGACCTTCGAGTGGAAGGGGGTGCAGAGGGGTGCAGCGCCTCCTCTGGAGTCAGAGACTAGGGCCGCAGTGCAGGTCTGCCCCCTTGTTGGCAGCCTGTGCCAGGGCCGGCTGCATCAGCCCTTCCCGCTTCGGCTTTCTCCTCTGTAAAGTGAGATCATCATAGTTTGGGGATGGAAACATGAAAATAAAATCCCCCACAAGGTCATGCTCCACCATCAGTACCCATTCAATGTGAGCTAGTATCATGATATTATATTGTGTAAACACCAAGGCCAGAACTCCTGTGTCCCTATCCCAGCCCTGCCACTTGGGAGTGGTCCCTTACCCGGGGAAAGTCACCTTCACTCCCGAGCCTCCCCATCTCTCCCTGCAAAGTGAAACGGGTAGCTGTCCTCTCCTCACAGTGTCGTTGAGAGAAATGAATGAGACTGCATGTAACACTCTGAGCACAGTGCAGAGGCCGTAGTAAGCACTCCATCAATATCGGCTGCGGTTCGCAGGAGCAGCTGTGCCGACGGAAACTTGCACTCGCCCACGCTGACATTGTCATGGAGGACGTGTCATCCTTTCCACAACAAAAAATTATTTTTCCGAAAAGAAATTCCCATCATGACCCACGTCTCTCCCCTCTTTGGCCCCTCCTCTTGGAGCCATAGAATAAAAGGCGATTGAGCTGGGGCTCAAGTTATCATGGAAAGGGTTTGGTGCTTCGTGTGTCTGTTTTGTACATTTGTGCTTCCGTGGGAATAAGCTCATTGGGAAAGAGTAGCCTAGCCTAGGTGATACATATATATGCACAGATCTATACAGAGATAGATATCTACATGTCTGTCTATCTCTATGTCTATCTACATATCTACCTATCTCTCTCTATATTTATATCTATCTATCTATCTATCTATCTATCTATCTATCTCTCTATATATTTATACCTGATGGTTAGCACAGCTCTCAGCAGATAAGAGAATCTATCACCATGGAAAGCGCATGGACATGCAGCTGGACACTGCTGACCCATTAGGAGTGGTCAGTCCCAATGCCTCCTCTGGCGCTCGTGCCCACCTACCTGCCACAGGGCTCCCACCCTCCCTTCCTCCCATCCGGAGAGCACACCCATTGGATGGAGCATTTACATGGAATCTGATTTCCTCTACCTAGAGAATAGCCTGTGCTCTTTCTAAGAAGGGATAAAGACACCATAGAAGTCCTTGTAGGAGGATTAACAAATATGATTCTTTTCAGTTCCTTCTCAGGGGAAAAATGTACAATCAAAGTGTTGCTGCTATTCCAACCTAGTGAAGCCTCACGGGCTTACAGGTCAGTCTCAAAATAGGATTTGGGCTGACTCTCACAACGCAGCGTGGCAGCCTACTGCACAAATGCATTCTGGTGGTGCGTGTGTGTGTGTGTGTGTGTGTGTGTGTGTGTGTGTGTGTGTGAAGTTTCGTATGAGAAGACAAGTTGTTTAGGTCAAATTGAATGCATAAACGTTCTGGGATAATGGCATGCCTCTCATATTTAATTTGTTGACTAAAATCACTGTTTGTGCCTATAGCTTTCCATAGCACACTTCTTGCCAATTCAGTTGTTTGAGACACACGTTGTTTAAGATTTTATGTGATACTCTCATTGGGAATTTTATACCAAGAGACAAAAGTCCTTTGGCGAAATGTTAGGCCAGCTTTTTGGTGTTTCTTCTTGTTTAATTTATTCTCGAACACATCCACCTATCATCTCTCCTGTCGCACTCACTGCCTTGAGGCTCCACCTCTAACCCCTGTCCCATGGCAGCCTTGGGCACCGTCAGCAGTGAGCTAAGAAGCAGGGTCCGGTGGCATATTTTTATTTTACTGACCTACCTTAGACTCCTCAAGACTCCTTTTTTCAGTTGACTTTTTAGATATCAGTCTTCCTTGTTCCCGTACCGCCCTGGATTCTCCTTCTCCACACCCTTTGCTGGTTGCGGGCCCATCCTCCTGGCCTGCGCGACTCTTTCCTGGGCCCACCCACCTCCCCTCTGGGGCAGGCACTGTCTGATGAGCTCACCCTGGCCCACGACTTCATGCCATCTCAGGGCCATGGGCTTTTGCCCACCTGACTCTGTTCTAGCAACACTAGCCTCTTTTCCTGCCTTGTAATTTTCAAATGAACCTCGAATTTTGAACTTCCTGTTCAGCAGAACTATGAAATTGTCCTCCCTGGCAGCCCCATGGCTCATCTGGCAGTGTCTTCAAGCCTTAACTGTCATTGTCTCAGCAAAACCTTCCCTGACCCGCCTCTGGATGTGATCTCCACAACACAACCACTCCCTCTGATGCCTTTTATTTATTTACTTACTTACTTACTTACTTACTTATTTATTTATGTATTTATTTTTATTGTTCAAGTACAGTTGTCTCCATTTTCCCACCACCACTTTCCCCCGTCCTGCCCTCAATCCCTACCCACTTTGACTTTGTCTGTGGGTCCTTTATACATGTTCCTTGATGGCCCTTCCCCTTCTTTCCCCTTTAACCTCCTCCCCTGTCCCCTCTGGTTACTATCCTCTAATGCTTTTTACAATAACCTTATCAGGCAGTGGCCCAGTGGGAACCGGTAGTACCCTCCAACAGGTTTTATGGGAGAGGCTGATAGAGGGACTACACGTGAAGGTCTAGGCAGTGTTAAGGGAATCAATAACCAATGCAGCTGGGGGATGGCCTCTGCCACCCCCGGCCTGAAGGGACAGTGCCTGTTTGTAAGCCGGAGCTGTGAGGGACTGGCAGCTCAGTAGACAGTGACAGAAGAACAGATATCCTAGGACCACGGGATACTTCAGGATACTTCAGGAAGCACAGGGAGTGGGGGAAGGTAAAATGGGAAGAAGAACCCTGGGCTCCCCCTTCTCTTGCCCTTGGAACTCTTGCTCTCGTCTTCCATTGGCTGAACCTGATGGGACTCCCCAGGGCCGGTAAACCAGCTCTGGTGGTTCATTTGTTAGCAACCAGGCCAGACAGAGAAGAGTAGGGAACGGATCCAGTAGAGTGAACAAAGGCAAGGTAGCAGAGGATCTTCAAAGTGACTTCTTTTCACTTGGCACTGGGAATTGCGATGTTAGAACCACAGGAATCATTACAAAATCAGCGTTAAATGCCATCGCCTCCGTTTTGGTAAGCTAATCTCTCTGTGGCGGCCCAACTAACATTGGCTGAAGTCACACCAAGCCCATGTGTCTTCTCCAAACAGCAGGGGTGATATCCAAAATATTTAACAAGAGTGTAGCACAGGTACTCAAAAATGACAATAGCAGGCCAACAAATGAGAGTAAGGCACCATATGGGACATACGAGGCAATGTTCAATACAGGGCATGCCCAATAGATGCTGGAATTTAAACACCGAAAGGGCAGATCTTTACTAAGGGCATTGGGAAAAAGCGTGCCTTACATCCAGGAAGTCATGTGACCTGTGTGACACAGGCATTGTACTAAGCATTGCGGAAAGAGTACCTCATTTCAACCACTAACAACCATACTCATCGTGTTCCTGTCATTGTCTCCGTTCATGGGTTTAGATGTTGAGACTCAACGAAGAATAATTTTGCCTAAGACCACTCATCTAGCTGTGGCCGTGCTGGAATCCCTGCAGTCCCGACTGGGATTTTTGACCCAAAGCGCTAGCTCTTGACTCATCTTAATATGAGGACTGCCTCCCAGATGCGATAGTGGTATTTTCAGAGCAGAAACTATTCATATGTTGAGCTTTCATTTTTGATTTTTGATATTTTTAAGAGAAATCCCTGGGGAAAAAAACTCTCTATATCCTGCGTGATTTTCTCTCTCAAAAAGTAGCTTGGATTCTTTCCTGGACTTGACCAAAGTCTAGAGCAGGGTCAAAAGATACTTGTTTCTCCTCCTGACCACACCCCTTCCCCCAATCTCTGTCTACAAAAGGCATGTCAGTCTGCGTGTTGACTATTACGATGGAGTACCTTCTGGCTTCTTGTCTGCACTGTGAGCCCCAGAGTTCTGAAGTGCGAATACTTATAGCAGGGGCCAGGGAACGCTGGTTTGACAGAGGTGCCTGTGAGGTGTGATCGCTGGAGTTTACCTAAGTCCTCTGCTTGCATAAAGCATACAAACCCACATTTTATTACTCACCGAGTTCCTGATACCTTCTTAAACCCCAAATTTGTTTTCTTTCTCCTGCTTTCTCACATCAGTGAGTAGAATACCAAAGAGAAATTACTCGTTCAAGCTCCTTCTTTGCAATAATTATTTTGCATCCTTAAATCCTGACCCATACCTGTTGGTGGTCCCAGATGAGCAAGACTATCTGTGTGGATAATTGGAAGGGCCTCTGGGTACTGGTTTTTCTATCACAGCTTATAATGTCCTCATAAAAAATGAACAAACTTTGTGGAATGGAGGAAGCAAAGATAATTATTATAACCAGGAGCAGGTTGGAATGGTGATTTTTTTTGGGGGGTGGTGGTGTACATCACACTTGTCTGCTTCAGTTAATGAAGGAAGAGTGAAGACTTTCTGCTTATCATTTTAATACAGTTTTGAGTTTCCCAAGAGAGAATTTCTCGTTTCAAGGTGATGATTTGTGTGTGTGGGGGGGGGAGGTGTGCTTAACTTGTCCAAATGATACATCGTCCCCTAAGTAGGTTGCAGGCTGTGTACCTAAGGAAAAGTAACATTGCAATGAGAAGTTTTCAGGTAAAGTAGAATTCAGTTTGATTTGTAAAGGCGCTGCTGAATGTTAACCACTTTCTTGCTGAAATTCTTTTCAGACCTATCTCAATCTTTTTTTAATGACCCTCGGGTGATATTCTTAAAACAGAACATGTATAATAAGGTAGAAAAAATGTATTAATAACATTTGAGGGAACAGTTTGTTCTCAATTTCCTCTCTCCACCCCCTCGCAGTAAAGACGGCCCGAGCGTGCATGCTGTAGCGTGAATGGCAGTGTTGCAGGGTTTTTTTTTTTTCTTTGTTAGTGGAATTCTGCAACTGCGAAAATTGTTTCCCTGGTTTCCTCACAATGAGATGCCGCATGTTTCATTCAAAACAGCAGTAATGGAAACACACCCTGCGTGTAATAGCTCCACGCACCCGCAAATAAATAGTGACTGAGCTTCATGCCACTTTCAACTCGGGCTTGTTCTCGTGCACTTACAGAGGCAGGAAGATTTAATTTTCCCCATCACATGAAACCAACACCTCCTCTGGATGGGCGAACTTGTTTGGGGAGCTCCCTGATGTCCTCACTTCCCATGCTGTTGTTTTGACATGTTATGAGTTCTGTTCATTACAGACCTGGTTCCACGAAATACTGCAGGACAATGGTTAGTAAGTAGAATTAACACATGACAAAGTTTTACCTGTAACAAGTGTAAATACATGTTACAGATGCTGTGTTGCTGAGTTTTAAGATGGTGTACTAAAATGTTTTTGTCCTTTAAATATATATATTTTTTAAATTCTATTCATTTTTCAAGAAATAAAATCCCTTTATCCTTGATTCTGAAGATGCTTTGAAACATAAGCATCGGTGATTTCGATTTGGGATGGCCAGTGGGAGAACAGTTTGCGGTTCATGTTGTAAGTGGAATAACGAATTCAACCAGAGCCAAGGTAGTTTACATGACTCAAAAGCTAATATAGTCTCCATGCTGATTACTCTCTTCCGTTTAACATTGTCTCACAGTCTCAGACATGTAGTCTGAAATGTGTCTTTTTCATTTGTTCCCTTTCTCTGCTCTACCTCACAGCTCATTTTTGGGGGGGGGCATTCTGTTACTATTCTGATAAAAGGGCCCTTGTTTCCTGAAGGCCCCTGTTTCTTTTACGCTGAGACCTCCCCACCCAACTCTCAGTACCCAGTTCATTCTTTGTGATGAAGCACAGCCATTCACCGTTTGTGGAGCCATCCTTGATCCGCCGGCCACGTGGGGTCACCCCTTCTCCCTCCTCCAAACTCACCGAGCTTCTCATTGTCCCACCTGACTGGACTGTGCATTACAGCAGCTTTAATTATAGAAATCGATACCATTTATCGGCTGTGGAATGTGTGGGACCGCTGAACTATACACAGCTGCGGTCTCATTTACTCCTCGGCCAGTCCTGACAGGTAGGTACAGATGTGGCTCCGAGATGGGCCCTGGCCCCCTGCTTCCAAGGCAGCCGCAGCGCCTGCTGCTGGCCTGCGTGTCTGACTCCAGAACCTTAGTGCTTGGAAGTGGGCTCACTCACAGCCATTTGTACAGGTGACTTCTCTTCTCTGTCAGACTTTATGTCCTCTGAGACCAGACCTCGCTCTCACAACTGCATCTTCTACGTAAGGTGCCTTACACAGAGTTTTATCCTTTCTGAAAGCTATAAAAAATATGTCAACTTAATAAATAGTGGAAACAGAACTCTTCCAGGTTGGAAAAGAAAACACACTCTGTGTGATTCCTGTGGGTTGACCGAGATGGGGAGCCTAGGTGGAGGGTATATTTTTAATACCATCCCCTCCCACTTTGGCAGGCTGCAGGTCACCCTACCTCAGAATTTTATCTGGGACATGGCAAAGAGAAACTGCAATGTCAAAGCTTTTTCAAGTTCTTACTCTTGCTGGGGGTGTTGACCCGGGGCAGCTGGCTCTTCAGTTAATCACATTAATGATGCTTTTAGTTATAAAAGTAACAACTAGGTGTACTCCTGCCAGAGGAAGTGGAGACAAAAAGGAAAATGTCCCGCATAATAGAGGGAGAGGGCTCTTTTCTCTGGTTTTTACCTCGTTGCCTGTAAGATTTAATGGGTGGTGTTAGCGTTGAGTGGATAGTAATTATATACTATGGTATCATTTGAGATATGAGTAAATATAAGCCCTAAAATGTTAGAATACAGGAGAGTCAGTACTAGTAAGGAAAATAGCTAAGCACACCAAAATCCAACACCTGCCCCTTTAAGTCTCTCCTTCTTGAATGGAGAAGGGTTTCCCCCAGTTGTTTGAATCTGAAAATGCCATATTCCAGCTGGATTTCTATCCTGGCAGTTGATTTGCTTAGAGGCAGGAAAGACAGTTCTTTGCAGAACTTCCTCATGTATCTATGTGTACTCCACAGTAGAGCCTCGGTCAGTGCATTTCAACTAGTGACAGGTGTTGGAGCAGGTATGAGAAGATAGAATGGATTAAGGAGAAGTCAGTTGGTCTCACCCTAGGGTCTGGGATGGGTTTCAAGGCTCTAAGAAAAGTTCAAGTCTGCTGAGAGGAGTATTTAATGTGAGAGAGGATGAGGGACAGGTGGCTACCATACTGTGTCAGGGGACATCCCTGAAATGTGGCCAGAAAGATAATAGGGACCCAGGAAAGGACTGAAGTTAGTTGTGGTGTCATAAGACCCTACAAATGAATTTGTGTTACTTCTCATTTACTTTGCGTGAATAGCAAAGTGAGGGCTGTTTAACTAAGTGGAAGCCTCAATGCATTTATTAGGGAAAGAAGGAACACAGCAGATCCCTATCGCCCCCATGGTACAGTGTGCAGAGCCCAGTCTCGTGCCTGAACTGCATCTGCTCCCCCCTGTGAATGGGACATGGAAACAGCGACCATCTCCTCATGCCCAAGAGTGGTCACAACCCTAGAGTTGTAATTTTGCCCTTACAGTGACAAACGGAAAATGACAAACATTTAATTTGGAGGCAAATTGAACCTATGATTCCCGAAGTCTTCTTGGCAAGTGAAGGAGGCAGCTAATACAAGTTCATTGCCCTGCAGTGTCACTTCCCTGCAACCACTACAGGTGGCTTTTTAAAATCACAGGTGACAGGTTGCAGTTGAGGCGTAGTTGGCGTTTGCAGGCTTCCTGCCAAAGCAAAACTCCCCGAATGATGCATACACCTGTCTGAATGTCAAGGCCTGTGCCCTCAGACTTCAGGCTGGGTACACATTTGTCTTTCAAATTTGAAACTCTGTCTCCAGCATCCAGATTTCCTCCAGCTTTATGAAAGCAGCTCCAGAGTGAGGCTGAGGAAATAAGCTTCTCATCTTCACCGAGGCCCTCGGTCCGTAACTGAGCGGTAGCGCACTCTCCCGGTGGGCAAGCAGGGAGTGGTACACAGACAGCGGGGTGCCGCCAGAAGGTCCTGCAGAGACTCGTCATCAGAAAGTGTAATACTATTTTATCGATCCCTTCCACACTGCCTCCCACAGTCGTGTTGAGCCTGTGGCGAGTACAACCTTTACAAAACGAGATCTGGAGATACGACTTGCTTTCTAACTTGAATGTGGACTTGAAAAAAAAATTGGATAAAAGCGTGTTTTTGTAGGAATGGTGTGGTGTTGGCATTTCAGAGCGTAAGTGATAAAAATAAAATCAAAGTCAAGTATCTCAACAGAGGGAAAAAGTCACATTGAGACCTGTACACAAGCATATAAAATGTGTGCCCAGTCTTCCATTTGGAACAGAAATAACTTGGCTTGACCATGTTTTATTGAATAATCCAACTGTTTCTTGTTACTTTAAAAAAGAAAGAGAGCGTTCTTAGCATTCATTTTTAGAGATTAGATGTACACTTTAGTCTCAGACTTTATGAACATGGAATATTGTTTAGGAGAGGTCCCATACATTTAAATTGAGACCGGTAGATTGATTTTCCCCAGAAATACTGATGATTCACAGGCCATTGTACTCGGTGATGCTTTTCCTTCTCACAAGGAGTTAAAGAGAGAAAGCGTTTGCTGAGAGCTGCCTGGAACGTGTTTAATTGGCACCGGTCGCCCTTCTAAGGATAATGGGGAAAAGCTTACACTTCGCTTGCATGATTTTTGATTTTACCTTTGTTTGTTGCAATGCAGAATTAAGAGGGAAAAGAATTGACCATGAGGCACCCTTTAAAAAGGCTTTTCCTTTTATTGTGCATACTAATGGGATGAGAGAGAAGTGAAAGACAGATTTATATTTATGTTTAATCAAGTTCAATAATTATTGCATTGTGGTTACTGCTCTGAGCATTACATTTTCAGTAAGTAATTTATCAGCTGCATTCTTTTTATTTATTTATTTTTTTTCTGGAGGGGATTAACAGTTGCTATAGGATTTATACACTTCGGGCATTTTTTTCCATTAGTAAATAAGGTTCTTTGATGGCAGAGGCTGCCTGAGGCCTCCCTGAACTTCCGGTTTTAGGCTTACAACTTTAGTTTTGACGTATTTTGTTTCTTGCCCTGACTTCGCTCAGAATGTCAGTGCGACAAGTGGACAAGACAGGAAATTCCTGGTTAAACTCAGCCCAGTTTGTTCACGACATCTTCGGCTTTAGCACTGAAAGCGTCCAGGACAAACCAGGACCACGGGTCTTGGGTTCAGTGTTGGGGCTGGAATGTCCTGGGAACAGTTTCCTGTGGAATGTTTTAAAGTAAGAAAGATGAAGTTTTTTTCCCCCAGATGGGAGAACAGGAGTGAAGAATGAGAGGGCTGGGCAGATGTGAGGGGTATTCCCGGAATACAGGACTTGAGAGAGCTGGGCCGAGGCTGAGTGGCCTTGGGACCACTGACCATGTTCCTTCACTGTGTCCTCCTCACCTGTGCCCCTGGTCCAGCTCTTTTCAGATTAAGTGCTTCTATACAAGCCCTTCTCTATGCTTTCCTTTCCTTGGCTGTTCTTCATTCTCTCTGGAGAAGTGAATCACCTAAGCCTGGCACGCCCACTTCGCTGTAGGCTGGTTGAGGTTCTCTCGTTGTCTGCAGGGTTTTTTGATTCCTGGGCCCTCGCGTTTCCCAGCTGCACTTGGAGAGTCTTTACCCAGGCTGGCTCAGACACCTGCTGCAGGTCACCATGACCTGTACGGGGGGAGCAAGGGTTTCCTGAAAACTTCGGTAGGAAGTTTGGGTGCAGCAGCCATAGTATTTTAGAGCCATGACATCAAAAATGCTGAACTGGTTGGCCTGACTTTCTCTGAAGGGGGACCATTAATGCTGTTATGGAAACAAATCCAGTCACGGCCGTTCGCGCCTCTCTTCCATATCGTAACTAATGTTCCTTCCTTCTCCCCAACTTCTCTTTCCCCCTCTTTTCTTCCTTCTTTTTTTTTTTAAACAAGACAAGCACTTGCATTTTAAAACATTGTTTTTTCTTGGTTCTCTGTTTTATTTCCTAGGAAGCAGCGTGTGTGTGTATGTGTGCATGTGTTGCTCACGTAGCCCACTTTCAGGCCAGGTGGGGGACAGAAATCGTGTTGCACAGGCAGAGAGGATCTAAATGCGTCGTTGGCTCTACACAAGGATACAAGAAATACTATTGCATAAAATGGAAAGTATTTAAATGAATTCTTACCTTTGCATATAATTATATTAAAGGAAATTTTTTTAATTCTATGTTGATTCCACTGGAGTGATGGTCAAACACGTCAACTTTTTATTTTAAAAAGTGCATCCCACAATATGCAGCTCTTACGTTTTTGTTTTGTGATGGTCTTAAGAAATCAACATATTGCACTTGGTCTGAAATCTTAGATTTCTTTAGAAGGAATTTAAAATTAAACACTTTACTTTTCATGTCCAGGTACTATGTGTGGGTAGTCCCTGTTTATTTCTACAAAAAACACAGTCATTTGTAAGTAGCAGATCTTATCTGAGGTTTCATCCATAATGCAAGTTAAATTAGGGGAGATGTCACACATTTTTTTAAAGATTTTATTTATTTTTAGAGAGAGAGGAAGGGAAGGAGAAAGAAAGGGAGAGAAACATCAATGTGTGGTTGCCTATAGCATGCCCCCTACTGGGGACTTGACCTGGCCAGCAACCCAGGCATGTGCCCTGACTGGGAATCGAAACAGCGACCCTTTGATTCCCAGGCTGATACTCAGTCCACTGAGCTACACCAATGAGGGCAGGAGATGTTACAATTTCTGATAACTCATAATCCCTATCAAATTCAGTACATAAATACAATTTGTTTTCTTATAAAAATTTAAATATAGTAACATTTCAGTACTGTAAAACTTGAGTACATTAACATAAATAAAGCATTTCAGTAAATGTTATTTTACCATTTGCTATTTGGATGCTTGGATGGAAAACAACATTGCTAATAATATTGATTCAAATTTTTTAAAAATTCTGCATGTGGGAAAGTTCTGCTAATATCTATATATTTATAATGATTTTTCCTAACTTTATTCTTCAAATAGCTTGATAAAGAAGTTCCATGCATCC
>VMDR010004488.1:0-59636 GCA_007922815.1 Macrotus californicus
AAAATAAAAAAAAAAGGAAGTCCAATTTCCAAATCGCTGCCATCCCATCATTCGTGTTCACATCTGACAAACATTTATTTTATGCCTCCGTGTCTAAGACGCTGTGCCAGAGGCTATTTGAGTACAAGCAGACCTTGTTTTGTTCATTCTAAGATACAGATTATCTTTACATTTGAACACGAACTATGTTTTCTTTGTCAATGGTACAAAACAAATGAATGGTGCTCCTCACAATTAACAGGCATCTTACATTAGGTAAATTACGGTACAAGATACAGCCCCTGCTCTCAAGCAGCTTACAGATGTTGCAATTACTGTGCGGGCAGCCAGTTCTTTTTGTCTATGGGAGGAAACTCAGGGCTTACTTTGGAAAGGCTGAACCTACTCTCTGCGAGAGATCAAACGGCCCCTCGGAGGAAAACACTGCCTCTGAAGAGCGGCACAGCCAAGACACCTTGAGAAAAGACAGAACAAATTAGCAAAGGTGCAAGAGCCTCCCAAAATATTTCTTCTAGGAAATACTCCCAAACACTACTTGTGAGAGCTTTTTTTCCCTTTCCTATTTGACTCATTTTAGTGTTGCGAAGTATGGTTTTACTCTTTATGAGGAAACATATAAAGGGGGGAAAAAATCCTTCCAGAAGGCAAGGAAAATTTCTGGGGGCAAAGAAATCTTTTTCCACAGTGTGAAAATACTGGGCTGAAGAAGTTGCCAAGTGCACTCTCAAGCTCAAAAAACTGGAGGAGCCAGTACAGGAGAAAGCGCTAAACTATCTTAGCAAAACTATATCGTCATGCACGTTACTGCCAGAAAAGCTTAAGGGTGTTTGCAGATACTGGGGAAGCCAGAGAGAGGCCAGAGGCAGGGTCCTAGCCTCACAGCAATTATAAATCAGAGACAGCTATGGGCACTGAGTTGTTAACAGCAGGATTATTAGTGTGGCAGCTTGCAAATACTATCGTGTCCTGTTTAAGAGAAGAGAGCAGCACCCTGTTGTCCTATAGCAGGAAAAGCAGAGAGAGGACAGACAGCAGATCAGTGCACCCCAAGTTAAGCACAGCAGGCAGGCTGGCCGCCATGTTGAATTCACAGACTTTGTGCCGTCTAACTTTTGCCTTTCCCACATCTGGTGCTTGATCTGGGCTGATCCAGCTGCATTCCTGAGCATCAGCACACAGGTGTTTCTACTGATGCTTTTCCCTGTTGGGGGAAAAAAATGTGTTCTGAACTGAGGGGTACAGTGCAGGGGTGGAGAGACGAGCGGCCAAGCAAACCAGGCAGAGTGAAAAATGCACTGCCCGAGCAGGAGGTAACAGGCTGGGCATGCAAGAGTCCGAGGATGAGCTGGCAGCAGGGTGAGTGTGCATGCTGACCCAGAAGGGATGTGCTGCGTGCTCCTGGGGCTCATGGAGAGCCTTCCAACAACCCGATGTCTCCCGTCGGGGACATCGGGGCCACTTAGCGCAAAGTCTGATCCCTGAAGCGGGGAGTAAAGTATTCTCTCTCTCTCCTGTTGTGTGTCAGCTTACACCGCTGAGTTTCTTTGTTTCCGACTAAATCCCATCAGTGTAGCTGACCGCCTCCCTTACTTGAAATGAACTAAGCTAGGGAACAAGTTTCTCAACAAGGCTGCATTCTCCAGGGAGCCAAGAAGGGCAGAGCTAAGCTCAGCCCCTGCAAGGAGAGGGGAGACCCCTATTCATTGTCTTAGAAGAACATTACACACAAAAAAATCAAGAAGTCTCTCCTGCATCCAGATCAGAGAAGCCTGGCATGGACCATGCCCATGCTGGTGAGGAAATGCCTCTCGGGCAAAGACCAGAGGCTGGCTGTCTTCTCCCAAATGAGGGAGGCAGTGTGACCGACAGTAAAGGAATACCAGTTGAGAGAGTCGGATCCCTTACTTATAAAAAAAGTGAACTTGAGAAGATGACCTATAGAGTCCAGGAGGAAGTCAAAATTTCTATGAACCCAAGAAGAAAATAATCTCTGAGCTAGAAGAACACAGTTCCAAAACAGTTAAGCACTCAGGTTCACTAAGACCTGATTGATTATTGAAATAAGATATAGCCCCCTGCTCCCCCAGAAGCTGTGAGCAGGTGCTTGTTGACTCCGTAGGTGCCTACTGTAGTCAAGGGAAAAGAGGTCCATCCAGGAGAGTTACCTGAGCCCCCTCTAGTGCCTTACCCTACACCCTAAGGTCAACTTCCACATTCAAATTCCTCCCCAAGGCTCGCCTCTTCAGCTCATGTCTAGGGAATGTCTCCAATCTAACTAGCTGCCACAAGGCCCCCAGCTACCAGAATTTTGGTGGGTAACTGGGGGAGACTTGAAGAGACCTGATGGCAAGTTCAGGTTGGTATGTTCCAGACAACAATCTGAGCATAAGCATGGATTGATTATCTCCTCACGGCTCCTTGGCATTAACTTTGGCCTTGAGTTCCCACAGCCCCCTCTTCAGCCAATGAGTTATAAAACAATTCCAGTTTGTAAGAAATGAGTGATTAGTGTTTGTTCGGCATTTAAAAATTTTTTCAATTAAATTTTGACTTATTCTAGGTATTTTTGAACATGGCACCTAGCACAGTGCTTTGCACTCAAGGAACCCTGAATGAATAGATGCATGAATCGATGAATAATCAGATGCATTGAATTTGAGCTCCATAATAGGAAGACATCACATGCCAGTCACCTCCACACACTAGACATACTCAGCTCTGGAGTTTCCCCCAGGAGCTGAGCCAAGAGAAATCATATGAGCACACACATCAGCTAATATATTACCCTCTAGAGGTTAATATGACTCCCTGGATTTGATGAAATGTGAGGCGCCCAATTCTTAACAGTAATTGTGGTGATTTAGAGTATCTGAAGAGGATCAATGAAATCTACGGGAGTGGACCCTTAGTTACCCCTCCTAAGGATCCCGTGGGGAACTTAGCCATACCGGAGCAGATTCTTCCTGCCCCAACCATGCAGCAAAAGGCTCCTCGTCAGGATTTCTGAGAGATTTTATTTATGTCCTTTTCCTCCATACCCAAAGGTGTCTCTAGGAAGGAATCTCAACCCCATTTGTGGAGGAAGAGCTTGCAGCTGAGGCAGTGTAGAGCTGTGCACCCCCAGGCTTTCTGGCAGGCGACCCACCAGGCTCAGCCTGGCATTCAACACCTCCTGGCCAAGCATGGGTGTGAACATTGAGAAGCCACTGCCACTTTGGTCAGATGGAGGGTAATCAGAGTCCTCCACAATAATTCTATTTGAGTTCATTTAAAACAACAGCAAGAAAAAGTGTGTGACAAACACAAGCAGAAAAATGCAGACTGGACCAAGTCTTCGTTGAGGTCCTGCTGTCCCCTCCAAGGGTGAAGGAGGAGGGCAGAGATACCTCGTGTAGAAGCAAAGTGCGCAGAACGCATCCAGCCTCAAGAAGCTCTCTGTGGCAAAGGGTCTGAATTCTCCCGCTTGTCTTCAGCCATGACAGCAAACACCCTGAGAGCATATCTGTCACGTGTACAATTTCCTTGAACTCGCATGTGTACGTACATATGTGTGCAGCTCACTCAGACGTGGCACTCTGCCAGTACAAGGCCCTTTCGTGTGCTTTATGATGTTGGGTTAATGAAAACACAGAGGACATAGCTCTAAATGGACATAAAGACTTGCATTATCTACCATTCTGCTTTACCTGGTAAGAATTCAGTACAACACCCAGCCTCAGGACACAATGCAGGCACCACGAGAAATGCCCTGTTGAGCGTCAGGCTGAACCTGTCCGTCAGCAAGGCAGGCCTGGCCTGAACCACTTCGCAGCATCCACATAAAATACAGGCAGGCACGAGGGAGTCAGCCCTTCCAATGGACGTGGTTAACATTCACTTTTCCCAGAAGAGAGACCCTCAGGGTTTCTGGAGCACAGGTCCTCTGCTGGGCAGACTGTAAGGGACCATCCCTGAAAGGCGACCTGAGACTGGTTCCCCAGGCCACATCCAGCCCTGCTCCTGGGGCTCTCAGTGATGATTCGAAATTCCCTTTTAACTCTGAGTGATTTGGGAGAAACAGAGAGAAATTCCAGTACTGTGGGGATGTCAATTTTCTTTGCCCAGAAAGACCTGCTAGGGGCCCCTCCTCGGACAGACGCCCTACTGGATGGACTCCTGCCTCCCTGGGAAGGCACCGCCCCCTCAGCCATTTCAGATCCTGGGTAAGGTGGTGCTGACACCTAGGGGTGGGGGGAGAAAGAGCCAGTGCAGAGGGAAGGCTGGCCCAAGCTGCCCGCTGTACCTCCTGGGAATGTCCAAGAAGTGGCACTTTCCTCTACTCCCAGTCCACCTGTCCCCAAGTCTACACCCCTCACTCCAAGAGAAGGTTCCCAAAAACCTGTCCAGTAACCTCCCACACAGAAGGACAAAAACAAAGTTTGACTTTACTAAAAAAACAGCCAGTTCCATCAGCCTGAGAAATCAGCCATTAGGGAGGCTGGAGGTAGAGAACATTAAGCCTCAGGAAGATGCATCCATAGGCTGTGTTTGGCAGGCACATGGGCCAGGAGGAACCAGGGTATGCCAAACCTCCCCAGGGAGACCGGGGACACTCTCTTACCAAACTCGCTCGCACAGAGATGTTCGATTATGGCTTCAGATTTCAATTCGTTGTCACACGGAGGACACACAGTTGTGCCTAGGAAGGGAAGGGGGAGAAAAAGGAGCTGTGAGTTATGGGATTAGGGGGTGCAGAGAGGAACACTCCTGGAAAAGAGATCAGCGCACAACCAGAGTGCAAGTAGTTAAAGGTCTTCTGGAATTTCTGAAGGGCAACCCGAGAATCAAAATGAAGGGCCCTAAAGCCCAGACCTAAAGCTATAAACAGACATACAATTTCTTGAAAATCGGAGGGCTAGAGCTGCAGAATATGGCACAACTACTGAAAGCAACAATATCAGGGCCTGGGTGGGGGTGAGTCCTCAGACTGTGGCTTGATGGGGTATGGTGGGTCCCCGGGGAAAGTGAATTTAAAAACCAAGCACATCTACTCCAGTTGTTTGTTTCCTGTTCTTTCTTCCCTCCCTTTAAATACCCTGCCCCCCTCCCGTCCTGATTCCTGCCCCCTTCCCATTTCCAAACTCCCAACAAGACAGCAGATCAATCTGATGGGCTCTCGAGGAGCCAAGAAAAAAATTTCAGCCGGACTCATGAACTGTAACCCAAGGCCCTGAATACCCAACCCCTCTCCAAAAGGGCTATTGCTAGCAAGAGCTGCCAAATGCAAGGACAGAGCTGGATGGGAAACGCTCTGCAGGCATGTTCATGGTACTGCAAAGTGCTTTGAAGAGGAAATATGTGTGTGGCCAGCAAGAGGGACACTGATACGTGGCTAAGCCCCAGGGGGAAGAGGCATCTGAGGCCAGGGCTGGAGGCCTCCTCCAAGCCAAAATGCTACTGATGCTGGAGGAATCCCAGGAGATGAAGTGTCTCTTTGGAAGGGCAGGAAGAAAGTGGTACAGTGAATCCCCAGAAGGGTGCAGGCAGCTTATTATCACCATCACCACCACCATCATCATCATCATCATCATCATCACCATCACCACCACTGTCACCATCTTTCAAACAACCTGGACTTTGATCCATGATCCAGGAAAGCATTAGCATATTCTAAGGGCACTCCATCCTTGGCACAGCACTCTAAGCCATGCCAGGCTGGGGCTAAAGAGCACAGGAAAGTCACCTCAAAGAAGTATGGTATACTGACTGACCTCTGCTCAAATATAAGATTCTTGGTCCTCTTCCTTCCCTTCCCTGTCCATGGCTTCCAGGATAGCATCTCCTCCTCGGTGAGCTCCGCTGAGGCTCAGTGAGGTAGGCAAAGCCTCCCGAGACGGAGGATAAGCAGGGCGCTGCACAGCCCTCCCAAGCCAATGCTGCTCCCAGGACACAGCTGGTCCAGAGCTGGCCACACAGCCACCACTAGAAGCAGGGTCCCTAACATGGCCCAGCAGAGACCACATGCCTCAGTCTTTGCTGACGGATTCCTTTCCCATCTCTGTCCCCAGGGCCAAACGCCATCCATATCCTCAGTGCAGCAAGAACCACAGCCACACTCCAAGCAGAGGACTGTGGTGTGGGACTGTGTTTTGGCCCAGATGTTGGAAATTTGCTTTTCACCCAAAAGCAAATTTGAGACTGGTCGTGTTTCCAACAAAGGGAAAAACTTATCCAGAGTGGTACATATGGTTCTTGCTTCCATGGGGAGAAAAACAGGGAAAGCAATCCCGCAATACAGGAAGGACCGTGTGACTTCTAGTGGGAGAGTCAACTGTGTTTGGGGGTTTTCCTTGCATAGGTTATGGAAGCGATCATGCTACAAGGTTCTGCGAATATGGTCTTAACCAAACAAGTGGCAGGGCCACAGCCACCACAGTATCAACGCCAGGTCTCCATCCGCTCTGTGTTTCTCATCCAGACACTTTGGGTTCCCCGAGGGCTCTCCGCACCCCACAGGGGCATTTCCCTCAGTGCCTCTCAGGGCACAGGAGCTCCTTGAGGTGAGCTCTGTGTGTTCTCCACGTAGCCTTCCCCCACCCTGCCTTCCTTCTAGCCGACTCTGGAGCAGCAGCAGCTCGATCCAGAACAGGGAGGAATGTGTCATGCGATATTAATCGGTGCCCCTTCGACTGTCCTTGGGGGCCCCCCAGGCTGCTTCAACAGGAGAAACCCACCCAGTCATCTGCCTGAGAGGTGGAACTAAATCACTGTTTTAAAGTATATTTAAAATAATATTGAAAGCAAAGGAACCAAAAACTAAAGCGTTTTGTGTTTTGTTAATATTTCAAGGGGAGTAGAAGACAAAGTCCAACACCGGAATCAGGATTAAGTGAGTTTTTAAAAATCAGTGTGTACATACATACACACACACACACACACACACACACAGCACCTTCTCTCTCTCTCTCCCTCTCTCTCTCTCTCTCACACATACACACACACACACACAGGGCAGGTCTTCCTGGGCCAGCTCCTGGATACAGGGCGAAGAGACCCCACGGAAGGCTCTCAGGCATGATGAGGGTGCTGTGGCCTCTGCAATCTGTGACTAAAGCAGCCAGGCTGACTTAATGCACAACATGCCTAAACAACAACAAAACTAAACTAAAAGTATGTGCCTGCTCGTGCAACTTCAACAGTGCAGCCTGACGGGGAGGAGGGACGACAACTCGCAGAGTGCACAGGTCTAATGTGAGTGCAAGACTCAGAAATTCCTCTCCTGGAAAAAGAACCACTGCCTCTCCCAGAGCAGATGCTTCATGTGGCTTGGACAATGACCTTTGGCGGGGAAGGTGTCTTTTGCCTCGTTTCTCATTATTGAGTTTCTTTTTAATAACACGTGGCCACAAAGGGCTGGCTGCCCAGTACCCCAAAACTGTACATGCCCAGGATGGAAACAGAAGCCAGCCAAATCTTGCAGAGATCTGATGCTGCTGCTGTGAGAATTCAGTTTTAATTTTAAAGAATAAAATGAATAAAGTATAAGTGAACAACAATAAATAAAAAATAATTAATAAATAATAATAATAAATAAAAACCCCATCAAATGCAAAAAAAAGAAGAAAATGAATAAAGAATAAAAGAATAAAAATAATGCATGTAATTTATCGTCATCCAAAAGTACCAGTCTTTTTCAGGAGCCACCAACCGTAAGTGCGGTCCACCTCAACCTGCCCGACACACACACACACACACACACACACACACACACACACTCAGCCCTCCCGCCTCTGGGGAAGTTTTGTGGGGCTCCCCTCCCACGGAGTGGCTGTCGTCCTTAGGGTGGTGGGGGGAACAGGTGCCCTCCCAAGGCAGGGCCTCGCCCCCAAAATGCTGAGGGTGGGGATCACACCTGCCTGGTCCTCTCACAGCCTTTCTCTCTGCTCAGTAGCTGGTCTTGGCAGGGTGACTGCCTGTGCACTCCAGGGGCGAAGGAGAGCGCGGACGGTGCAAAGGCCCAGACCGGAGGTAGCAGACAAATGGAGCAGCAGCCAAGGAAAGAAGGGCCTTTTGTGGGTTCAGCTGGGAGCATTCTTTCCCCTTCATAAGTAGGCACCCCAGCCAGTCCCCCGATCTTCCCCTCAGAAGATATTCCCCCAAAGGTCTCCGTGTCCACCAACTAACTGTCCCAGAGGACAAGCGGGCTCAGCCTCAGCAGAGCTGGCGGAGGCCTCCCTGGGCAGGTCTGGGCTGGGCTAATCCCCCAGTGGCCAGCAGAGGAAGGGGAGAAGGGAAATCCTGGGGGCTGCAGGGGATGGCTCCACACCAAAGAACACAAAGTGCTTTGTTTGCTCTAGGTAATTGCTCAGCTCTCGCTCTCAAAGGGCTGCACTTCTCAAAGGTTAACCCTGTGCAGACACCCAGGAAGCAGGGTGCAGAGGTGCCCAGACTTGGCCACTGCAGGCAAGCTGCTTGTCTTTCCCTCTCCACCGGCCGGGCCCCATGCCACCCAGCATCAATCACCTTGGACCGATCTCCTCCCTCCCTAGGATAAGCAAGTGCATTCAAAGTTCAGGGTGCCCCTTTCCTCACATGTACCCCCACCTTCACTCTGGGGGAACACAGCCTTCAGTGGACAAGTCTTTCTGGCGTCACATAAAGATGGGCAAAGTCAGCAAGCAGCCGGCCGCCCACCGGAAGCCCCCTTCTCGAAAAAGCCCTCCAGATGCCTGCCCCTGCGCCTAGGCACACCTGGCCATGGCTCCTCATCTCGGACAGTCTCCACATCTTTGAGACTCAGCTCTGCTTCGGCAGAACTCAGGGTTGGATTCACTCCTATAAAAGTCAGGCCATGTGCTGGGGTGGGGGTTGCTGGTTTGGTTTGGTTTGGTTACCTCTCTGGGATTTCTCTACCCCCCAGCCCCAGAAAACACACTCAAGAACTGCCCTTTAAGTGGGAGGGTGTTCTTCGAGGAACCTCAGGCCATCCCAGATGCTGTTGGAAAAGCCCCCAATATGCAGAACCCCACACTCCCCAAGGAGAGACGAACAATGAACTAATTACACTTTTATCTTTCTAATGACCTGAGGATTTGTGTAAATGAGAAACGCAGGGGGTATGCAAGAATGAGAAAGAAGAGACCTTCCATCCCCCCAAAACCTCTCCAAACTGTTCCCTGAAAGGGGTGGAGAAACAGAAATTCCCCGTTTCTAAACTTTCTTTCTCAGCTACAGTCCTGCAGCTTGGGCTACCTGGCTGAATGACCTAGTTAAGAAAAGAGTCGTTTATTTGTTTGTTTTAAATCTTCATGGAACCTATGAAAATAAACCCGTGCCTTAGCATGTTCTCGGCCTTTCTGAGCTTTGGTTGTTTTCCTTTTGGCGCATCACGTCTGGGGTGTTAAAACACTTGGATGGGGACGCTCCAGAACAGAGAGACGGGCTCTCCTTTTATTTGAAGCTTAAGGCTTTTTTTTTTTTTTTCCAGGTATGAAAGCGAGGCTGGACCCCAGACAGAGCCGCTCCAGGAGCAGGACCAAGTTTGCGTGCGGCCGAGGCACAGCCCCGCGGTCCGTGCACCTGGGTCGGGAGAGGCGCAAAGCAACACCTCGGAGGGAGTGGAAGCTTTGAAAAATCATTCTGCTCGGCTTGAGAGCAGTCTCTAGGGTGCATGTCCGAACTCCGGGGTGGCGCGGCAACCGGAGGCCGGGGTGGCAGGAGCGTTCCCGCAGCCTCCGCTGCAGCCCGGCGGGTCCCGGGGTCCCCAGCCGACCCGGGCGCCTGAGGGGATGGCCTTACCTTGGGGTTTGGAGGCTTCGGTGGCATTGGGCGGGGTCATGGCGATGCAGACGTCCCCCTCGGGGAACTTGTCACACTTGAGCATCTCGGGCCAGTAGAAGCCGAAGAACTGCATGACTGGCTCGCACGAGTCGCGCACGGCCTCGCAAAGCCAGCGGCAGGGGTAGATGGGCCGGTCCAGGCAGACGGGTGCGAAGAGTGAGCAGAGGAAGACCTGGGTGCCGATGTGGCAGTTCTTGTTGAGCAGGGGCACCCAGCTGCTGGCTTGCTGCTTCACCTCGGCCATGGTCTCGTGCTCCAGCAGATTGGGCAGCACCATCTTCTTGTAGCCCACGTTGTGGCACAGCCGCAGGTCTGCTGGGATGTCCACGCACTGCGGCGGCTTGGTGTAGAAGCGCCCGCTCTGGTACGAGCCGATGTCCGACTGGAAGCTCACGTAGTCGTACTCGCTGGCCGAACCCGCAGCCAGCAGCCCGGCGGCCAGCGCCAGCAGCACGCCCCCGGCGGCCCCGCGCCGGCCCCCAGCGCCGCGCCCGCTGCCCATGCTGGCTCCGCTCATTCACTCCTGCGACGTCGGGGGTGCCTCCGCCGCCTCCCCGTGCGTGTCCCGCCGCAAACTTCCAGGAGTCTCCGGGGACAAAAGGCGCCGTCCCCACCCCGGCCCGGATCGGCGGCCGCGCGCTCCTGCCCAGTCCTCGGCGGGTGGCGGCCCTCGGCCTGCCGCGGGGAGCGGAGCGTGCGCAGCCTGAGTGCGGCGGGGGCTCTCGAGCGCGCGGCACCTACTCCCGAGGCTGCAGGACTTGAGTGCCCCGTGCTCCTGTTGCAAAGCCCTCTGAGTCTCCCCGCGCAGCCAATCAGCTCCGGGCTGCGGCGAGCCGCACTCATTTAGCACGTCAGTCATCGACGAAATTAGCCAATCGCTTTACTTGCAACAGGGTCCGGTTTACTAGAACGCAACCCAGGTCAACACCCCTTAAAAAACAAAATCAAAGAATAAATAAATAAAAGAAGAAGGAGATAAAAAGAGAAAATAGGAAAATGAAAGGAAGAGAAAATAGAAGTGCGTGGTGGATAAAGAGAATGTTTAGCGATGTAATTAACTTGCGTCGGATCGCAGAGAAGCAAGGAATTTAACAGCACTTGAAAATCCTTGAGATAATGAAGACCTTTTTTTTAACACTTCTTCCTCATTTCAAACAGCAGCCCACCAGACAAGCAGCTCACCTCCTCGATTTTGTTCTCTCTAGCTGCACTACAAAGACAAGTAGTTTCCCAACAAACTGAGGCTCAGGAAGGCAGAAGAGACGGAGGTCTGCTTTTACATCCCCAGCCGGCCGGGCTCGGCTCCCGCAAAGACCACAAGAAGTGTGTAGTTGGGGCCGTTTGCTGGTTTTAAAATACAGCACTTTTCCAGGTGGGACAACCGGATGGTGGCCCTCGGAAACCGGAGGCACTAGGTAAATGTTGCTCAGTGTGGCGGGAAATACCGCTTGCAAAGGTGTTGGGTTTCGGAGGACAGTTAAAAGAAGGGGAGAGGGGGGCCTCCGCAAGCCCCAGCCCGACAGCATGCTTGTGTGCACGCATATCCACGTTGACATGTTTGTGGTGTAGAAAGCCAAAACATTAAAAACACATGTGCACTTATCAGCGTGCTGTGTGTAAATATCAGATCCATCACTCAAGCACACATGCTACATTCACAGCTGGCTCAGGAACCTCAAGTCAAAACCAAGGGTTCCCATTAAGGCAGAAAGCAAGGGGAGAGTATTTGCACAAACACAGCTGGGCCTTCTCACCTAGCCCCCCAAGAACAGAAGTCTCCCTGCCACCCTTCACCTCAGAGTTCCTGGGAATTCTTTGTATATTTCAAACATTCGGGGAGCTGGGAACGTGACTACGACACAGCAGCAGCAGTTCATGAAGTCCGCTGGGTCTGCACTGCGTGTGCCCTGACTTGTGGGTGGAGGGAGGCAAAGGATGCTGAAAAAGCCCGCATCTGAGCAGTTGTGGTGCTGCCCCACGTGGCAAATGGGCCACAGATCTCATTGCTCAAGGCAGACACTGTAGGAGGCGCTGCCTTGCCAGCGGCTTGTTTGTAAGGCTCCAGGGAAGCTGGCTTTGGACTCTGCAGACCAAATTTCTTGATGGAAAGATTCCAAGTAAAGCTACTTGAGTTTGTGAAGAAGCGAGACTGTTTTCTTAAAGCACTCGTGCCCATATGGAGATTGTGATTCCACCGTGCACACAAAACGCATCTGCAGATGGTCAAACCTCTCCGTCATTTCTAGGCTAATGAAAGGTCCGCCAAAGTGAGAGGAGCAGATGGAGGGAAAGAGATGGAAAGAGATAAAACAAGATGTTGGATGGCAAAGGGTTAATCCCTAAACAATTGGTAGTGCTCAGCTGAGAAGCTGGGGAAGACATTCCTCACAGAGAATAGACCGCAGGAGACCTGGCAACTGTGTCTCAATTCAAGGGGCATTTAGAGAAAAATGCTGTTTGGTAGGGGGTCCTTTTCTCTCCTCCAGCCAGGCCCTCAGTCCCAAGCCAAATGTGTCTGTTTACTCACTCCTTGGAAAGAGTTGTGTTAGTAAATAACATCCTCTCACCTCCCAATCTCGGCTTGGCTGGCTTCTCATTCATGTTTGCAGAGTTTCCCAAATGGTGGGAGAACTCGAGTCTGTCCTCCATTACAGTTCTGGAAATCCATCCAGGTGACTGCACCTCCACCAGTCCTGGAGTCTCAAGTCAGGAGTAAATCTCGCAAATCCCTTCGTGGGAGGACCTGGCCTGTGTCTGACTGATCCCCATTGACTTGGCTCACCCACAACCCTCCCCTCCGCTCCCCACCCCCAGATGGTCTCACTGCTTTACAGAGAGGCCTCTTTGACCATGAGGGGCACACAACCATCTCAAGGACAAACAGGAAGTGTGGGTGTAAATAAGACCCCAAGAATCCTAAACCCAGTATATCTCTAGCTCCTTCCAAGGCCCAGCTGGAAAGGAAGGACTTAGGTCTCAGTCCCACTGACACCTGGAATTTTGGAGGGTGACGGCCCGTCACTTCACGTGCTGTGCAATGGCACCACGCCGAAGAGCCTCGCTCTGAGGACGGTTGGTTGGTTTGTCCTTTTTTCACATTTCCAAATCTTTGCACTTCAAAGCCCAGTCTCCCATTTCCGAATGGCAAGGATGTGTGTGCGTAGAGGAGAAAGTTCTAGAACAATGGTTCTTTAAACATGCGATTGACATTGACAGAGAAACCAGGGCTCCTAGAAACCAGGGTTCTTGCGTATAAGAACAGGGGCAAAATACAGTTTTCAACTTGTGTTTTTCATTTCAAAAAAGTTCTGATTTCCCCACACTGCCAGACGCCTGTACACGAAAATTGGAAGTGTGTTGTCTGTTGCTTCATAAACCAGCCCAAGGAGGCACTCCTCAGCCTCCCTGTTGCCCAAAGCCGACTGTCAGGCCAAGCAGGGTCACCGAAGGGCCTCCCGGGTGCCTACCTGGTGGCCTTTTCCCACACACAGAGCTTCTCCTTGCCCTCCCCTAGAAAAACTGGGGGGTGGGGAGAGAAGAGCCTTTCCGCCCTGTTCCTTTTATTCTGCTCCATTATCATATCATCACTGATTTTTATGCCTCTCCAAAGATACACTCGGAATCCTCCCCCAACAGCCAGGAGTAGTACCTCGAAGCAGGAGGGTCCCCTGCCTATGGCTGGGTGGTGGTGGCTGTGGTACCATGCAGAGAAAAGCATTCTGGCCCAGAGTCAGGAAATACGAAGTATGGCCTTGATTCTGCTCACAGGCTGGGCGACTGGCACTTTATCCCTCTGGCCTAGAGTCCTTCTCTGTAAATCAGAGCTACAGTGCCTGCCCTGCCACCTCATGAAGTAAAATATGGGAATTATCGATAGCTAGTGTCAAGGAGACAGAGGCTTTTGATAAAATGTGAAAAATTTTAAAGTGATGTTCTCCATAAGACATCACGAAGTGCATGTAATGTTCTTACTTGGACAAACGTCTTGTCCATTCTGCTCTGTGGAGGTGCAAATACCGTGTGCACCTTATTGATCTCAAGCCCCTCTGATTCAAGTGCTGGGCTGACCTACTACCCGGGTCTGGGGATGTCCAGGAAGACTCATAAAAACTCGGAGTTGAAGGCTACTCCTCCCCATGCGGATCAGGCGCTGTCTCCTACCTGCACCCAGGCCCCTGTGCACACTCACTACAGCACACACCGGGAAGTTGCACAACTTCTTGCTTTGGGGTATCCACATGACTGTGAGCTCATGAAGGGCCAGCATCTTGCCTTATTTTGTCTCACTTATCCCTGCCTCCCAGCATGTAGCATGGTGCCAGGCACGCAGTGAGGGCTCAGTAAGGCCCTGCACACTGAGAAATGCATAAACATGTAGTGCAGAGACAAGATACAAGAAATACCCAGGCTAAGAGAGGTAGTGCATTTGAGCACTGACTTTGCACCACGTTTCTGAAAAGCAAGGCAATATGTAAGCATGAATCACTCACCTCGTTCTCTTTGTCTGCAGGAATGGGAAATCTTTCCTAGATCTGACTCCTGAGAGAGCTGATTGTCGGAGCCTTCTACAAAGACTGTAGCTGAGTGTGGGACTTTTGTACTGGCTCTCCTCCCATCCCAGAGCTGAGCTGTGGACAGATGCCACACATCCAAGTCCCTCATCCCCCCAGGGCCTGCCCCAGTAGGATGCTCAGTAAAGAATGGGTTGGTGAATGCAGTGGCCAATTCCAAAAGGAAAACAGAGCTTCCTGTAAATCTAACCTGGATACTGACCTCCAGACCCTAATGCAATCCTGTGCAAAAACAGGGGCTGGTGCCTAGAAGGCTGGGGATTCTGAGAGCCTCTGACAGCACCTGGGATTGAAGTGGAGGCCAGAGAAGCTAGAAAGGACCTCTGCCTGTAACACCTGGTGCCAGGTCCTGGTTTCAGAGCTCAAAGCTTCACTGGGACACCACAGAGCAGGAGAACTGGGCCTTCAGAAACCCCTCCCCTCTGATGACCCCCCGAGAGTGAAAATGAAGTGGCACATGCTTCGGTGAAGGGAGGCCTGTAAATCTGCCGAGACTGCCGTGGGGAGGGCAGCACGCAGCAGACACATTTCCCTAGGAGCCATGTGCTTGTTTACCTAACCCTTTGTGGCAGGCACGCCAGACGGCTCCACCACCCTTCTCAAGGGCTGGAGCTGGAAACAACTCGGATATAAATGAGGTGTTGGGGGGAGGAGTGGGAGAGGGCCCATCAGCACACCCCTCCACCCTTCAGGAGGGCCTTTCCTTCCCCTCAGGGTCTGGTGACCTCATCCCTGGCTATGAAGACACTCACCTCCAGGGCTCCACCTGGGCCAGCAAGAGGTCTCCCTCCTCCGCCTCAATAACCCAGTCCCCATCTGAAATACACTGTCCTGCTGGGATAGGGCACAGTGCCCCACGAAGAGTAAACTACTTCTGGGTGTCTTTCTCTGTTGCCCTCTATGTGCATTATCACACTGGGGGCTCACCAAAAGCCTCAGAGCTGACGGTAAGTTTGTTATTCCCATTTCACAGGACAAGACTCAGGCACTCAGAGTGGTTGGACCAGTCCAGCAATCACAGCACTCTGGACAGGCTGTCCAGAGCACCGGTCTTCGGATTCCAATCCTGTTGACTCTGCCCTGGGCCTAACTGCCTTTGTTAAATGCCTGCCCCAGGGAGAGAAACCCAGAGAGCCTTTGGCTGCCACTGACTTCTATGCTGAATTCATTTATCATACTCTTCCAAGAGGTCAGCTCGAAGGGAAAGATGGATCTGTAAAGGGGAGACGATGGAGAGATAGATCTGAAGGTCTGGGCAGGGCACCAGGTGTCCTTCTGTGGCGTCCTGGGACAGAAAAGAATAACATGACGCAGCCAGTGCCTGAGATTGCAGAGGGGCAATCTCAGAGGTGACCACAGAGCTCTGTGCGGAGGGCTGCCCTTAAACCGTGTGTCTCTGACCCGCCACCATAGGGACACCCAGAAGAAACATTTGAGGGGAGGAAAGACCGTGAGCCACACAAAGAGAGAGGGCTCACAATACACCCATGAGAGAGCTGGTCCAGCGTGTAAGGCAGGAGGTCTATTTATGGACATTTTGAGAGTTCCACGGTCTTTCTAGGGGTGATATTAAAAATATTTAAAACCCAGTACGGCACAACCAATCAGACTGTACGCCAGACAAAAACCGCCTGTGCTGCCCTACCCTAGCCCTCGGGCAGGTCTGACAGAGGTGTGAGTGGATATGCAGTTCCCAGGTTGCCCCAGGCTGCCTCCCGCCTCTGTGCTGAGCTCATGCGGCCCCCACAGGCCCTGCTGTCCTCCCAGCCTTTTTCCAAGACTCAGCTCTGCCCCTTCTCTCCACAGGCCGCTCCCCTGGGTCTCCCAGCTAGAAGTGGCCAGCACGCTCTTCCCTTGACCCCTCGGCCCCACGCACCGCAGCTGTCGGAGCACTTCTCGCTGCTGGTTACAGGTCCGAGCTCCTCTAGGAGCTGCCGGAGAACGGAAACCATATCCTTGCTTGTCCTTGTGGATCTAGTGCTTGGTCCAGTGTCTGCCACATGGTAAGTGCACAGACACGGCGTCACTGAGCAAGACCAGTTCTGAGCACTGAGAAGGAAGCGCCGGTCGGTAAGCGGCGCACAGACAGCCTTAAAGGGTGTGCCCCTTGACCCCTCCCTCTCCTTCCCTTCTGGAATTCAGACATGACACCAGAGGCACAGCAGCTATCTCGCACCTGTAGGACCACAAGCATGACGATAAACGCCCACTCACTGGGGATGGAGGAACGGAGAGACAGAAAGAAACTGGGGGGTAAGGAATGACCTGAGTGGCCTGCCCTGGAATTCTTATTGGGTGAGACCTACAATCTCTTAAAGGACTGCTTAAATCCAAGTCATTTGGGTTTTCTCTTTCATACAGCTAGAAACAAACCTAACTGACGTGAGTTTATAATTTAGGGACTCTCCTAGAGGCGAGAAACTCACAGGTTGAAAGTTCTAATTTTTACTGTCTCCTAGGACTGTTTAAAGTGCAGTCCCCAAACCAGCAGCGTCAGTGTCTCCTGGGAACTTGTCACAAATGCAGAACTCAGGCCCCACCCCAGATCTATTCAATCAAAATTTTCAGTTTAACAGGATTCCTAGGTGAATCCTATGCATGTTGAAGACCAAGAAGCAACATCCTAAGAAACTCTGCCATGTACCTAGAAGTTTGTACACCTTTCTTCCACTTCTACAAGGTCTGTCCAGAGGAATCCAGACATATAATATGAAAAATAGAGGCATTTATTGAAGAAGATACAAGCTACAAGAAACGTACACAGGACAATGATGCCTCAGTCCCCATCAAAGTTGGCACCTTGGGGCCTCACACAGTTCTCCCAATCACCATCAGCTGCCCCGTTATGTTTTCTTGAATCTCATCGATGGTCTGAAATGTCTTCCCTTTCAAAGGTGATTTTAGTTTTAGGAAAAGCCAGAAGTCACAGGGCACCAAATCTGGGCTTTAAGGGGACTAAGTCACCTGGGTGATTTGATGTTTCACCAAAAAACTCTGCATGAGGCATGATGCATGAACGGAGACATTGCCGTGATGAAGTTGCCAGCAGTCAGCAGTTGCCCATAGCTGTGGCCTTCTGAGTCACCTGAATAGTTTCCGTGGAGGAATGTTCAAACTTAAACACCAAATTTGATGCAGATTCGTTGCTCTACTTGCTCAGTCATTTTGAATGTGAAGGCCACACAGTACACATGCTCACTCAATGGTGTCTACAGCCCCCACTGACTAGTACAGTGAAGTCATCATTGTTCATGCATGCACACTCCGGTCCACTCTCCTTGGCCACCAGGTTACATCAGTATTGCGCACACTGTTTTCATTAAGTTAACGACGGCTGGACTTTTTCTGGACAGACCTTGTGTTCCTGTGGCTGTGAAATGCCGTGTCTTAAGTGTCAGTGGAGTTCTCACACACATGCACCTGCATTGCTCTGTATCCCCCGACTTAGCACCCAACCGGAGGGGTCTTATCAATCCCCCTTTTCAGAAGAGGAAACTGATTCAGAGAGGCTCCTCAGGTTTCCCATATCCAGGGCATTCAGACAATCCTTTAACAATGAAATCAAGTTCACAGGCAGAAAGGATGGACAGGCAACCCTTCTCTTAAGGAAGCAGCGCTGCAGGAGCCCCGCAAAGTCACAGGGCAGGGTAGGCAGCGAAGGAGCCCTGCCGCTTGGCGCCCGGAGGCTGACTGCAGCAGCCAGGAGCCAACAGACCCTGCTTCCTTCCCCACACCCTGTGACATAAGCAACTATGTGTCTGAAGGCTTCTGTGATCTCCCAGCAGTTTCGCACTCTCATATTTAATATCTGTCACTGTACAAACATTGCCTTTTCTCAAATCCTCCTAACACTTACAGTGTTACAAGACCGTCCCCTCCCAAGAAAAGCATAATTTGTCCATCAAAACCTTTTGTTCTTTCTTTATTTTTAACTGTAGTCTAGACCACCAGATTGCTTAATACACAGTATAAAGCTCCATAAATAACAGCTTCCCGAATACAGCCACTCAGCCTTAGAGGGCTTTCCAAGTTCTGCATTAACTCCTCGGGTGTGAAGGGTTTTCCAGCCATTTTGGCCCATAAATATATAACCGGCTGCTTCCTAAACGGCCATATAATCCTTACCGCCATCACTTATATTTTCTTTTATTGCCATTATCCTTGGCACCTTGACAGAATAAAATATTCTTTCTACAGGATAAAATGCTCTACATCTTGCATGATCTCAACTCACCCCAGTTCCCTGATTTTTGGTTTTATTTCCATCCCTGCCCCAAGGAAATCGAGTCCTCACAATTAGGGGGGATTTCAGATGGGAATTTAATTCCATCCTGTGTTTCTCCAGACATATCCTTGGCCTCAGCTGGGCCATGTGGGAAAGAGAGGACATCCAAGCCAGATTCCCCAAACCCTAAAATCACAGAGGTGAAGAAGGAAGACACACACTAAAGGTGACCAAGGGGACAGTGTGCACAGAGCAAAGGGTTGCGGGGGAGTGGATGTGGGAAGAGCTTGGGCTGAGATGTCACAGTTAGCCAGGACACCATGATTCCTCTTGAAGCATTCATGTGCCCACACACTGTCCAGCAGGTCAGAGAAACCAAGGGACATGCTAGGCACTCGGTCCCAGAACAAGCGCACCAGGATCCACCTCCCTCCCATCACAGCATTAGGCACACAGGGATTCCTCAGGTCTCACAATTCTGTCAGATTGAGACATAGCTCTCCCTGTCTCACTACTACTTTGTCTACCTCTCCCCACCCCACCCTGCCTCACCCGAACTATCCCAAAGAAGTAGGCTCTCGGCCTTCTGATATGTCTCCCAAAGGCTGGGGAGATGTCAGTGAGAATAAGTACACTTGTAACCCATGAAAAGGGGTGGTGGGGAGAAACACCAGGCAGTGCTAAAGTTCACCTCTGCTATGAGCTCACCAAGCCCTGGGGCTGGGAAGTCACACTTCCAAACCTCTGTCTGGTTAGGAAAGACTCCTAAACCCCCGGGCCACACCCTGCCTTCCCTCCTTCCTCCCTTGGCTGAGGTTCCCTTAAGCTCTCCAAAATGAAGGGAAGTCCTGGGTAGGGGCTTGGGTTTGTCAAACACAAGAACCAGAGGTAGTGACCCAAGACTCACACAAACTCCTCCTTTGCGCTTAAAAGGGCATATATGATAAATGTGTAAGCCCAGGCTCCCGTCTCCAACCTCCTCTCCCCTTATCTTTCACACATCACATTTCTCTCGGTACAGGCATAACTGACCCTGGAACGAGAGATCTGCAGGCTGCTCAAATCAAATCCTGTGACCCTTCTTGTCCTCTGGAGGAGGAATGTTCCTGGTGGGAAATGGGTCACAGAGGAGAAGGAGTGGCAGACACACACTGTGTGACTGGTGAATGTGCCCTGCAGAGGTGGGGGCTGGGGGGTGGCGGTATGAGGGAGGCAGAGCAGGGGCAAGTGTGCCTGCCTCCCCTGACTCCTACTCCCCTCAGCAGCCAAGGCTGCCTCTCCATGTCCATTCCTGGCTCTCCTACTGGATTCTTGGCCACTCTCAATACCCTTTCTTCCCACCTAAGGGTTCCAGATGGGGCGCCTGCCCCTCAGCTAATTTTTAGGGGCTCTTCCTAGGGGGTGAGACACCCATTGGCCCACAGGCTGGCTAGGCAGCTCCCTTCTGGGGCACAGGGTAGCAGAGCCCTGGAGGGAGTGCTGGGGAAGGGAGCTCTGTGGAATGCAGGCCTCTCCCCAGCACTCACTCAGAGGCCAGCCTGAGGGCCATAATAGAATCCATTAGTCCCACAGCCCATTCAGCTCTTCCTCTTTAAGAACAATGGTGACGACTGAGCTGATTTTTGCCAAATGACTGGCTTTAGTCCATTTGGAGAAGAATGGAGTCCACCAAACCACATTCAGGGGCTCAGAAGGGGTTGACTAATGGGCACAGGGGTACCAGCACCAGGCTACTTCCTGGGACCCACGCTCAACAAATGCCAGTGCCCGAGAAAGAATGTTCAGGCTGACACCCGCCACCCAGGCCCATCCCTGGACCGAGCCCACACTGGTCCGGAGGCAGGTGAAGAAGTGACTGCTCTGAAAACAGGCAAGACATATTCCATTTGTAGTTTGAGAGACCTGCTGCAAATGGCTCATTGCAGAACAGTCTTTATTGTTTGGAATTTCACACGGAATAAACCAACTTGGCTGCTGGAGGGGAGTGATGGTGTGATGACACCGACCTACGTGAGACACGGCTATCCTGGGCGGGGCACTAGACTAAGACACAAGTTTTCCAGCTTCATGTAACTGAGTGACACAGGCAACCTCTTTTTCTTAAGTATATTTTATTGGTTATGCTATCACAGTTCTCCCATTTCTCTCCCCTTTATTCCCCTCCGCCCTGCACTCCCCTCCCACCACCATCCCCCACCTTAGTTCATGTCCATGCATCATAATATAAGTTCTTTGGCTTCTCCATTTCCTATACTATTCTTAACCTCCCCCTGTCTATTTTCTACCTACCATTTATGCTTCTTATTCTCTGTACCTTTTCCCCCTCTCTCCCCACCCACTGCCCTGATGATAACCCTCCATGTGATCTCCATTTCTGTGATTCTGTTCCTGTTCTAGTTGTTTGCTCAGCTTGTGTTTGTTTTTGTTTTTAGGTTCGGTTGTTAATAACTGTGAGTTTGTTGTCATTCTACTGTTTATATTTTTTATCTTCTTTTTTTAGATAAGTCCCTTTAACATTTCGTATAATAAGGGCTTGTTGATGATGAACTCCTTTAACTTGACCTTATCTGGGAAGCACTTTATCTGCCCTTCCATTCTAAATGATAGCTTTGCTGGATAGAATAATCTTGGATGTAGATCCTTGCTTTTCATGACTTCAAATACTTCTTTCCAGCCCCTTCTCGCCTGCAAGGTTTCTTTTGAGAAATCAGCTGACAGTCTTATGGGCACTCCTTTGTAGGTTACTGTCTCCTTTCCTCTTGCTGCTTTTAAGATTCTCTCCTTATCTTTAATCTTGGCTAATGTAATTATGATGTGTTTCTCCTTGGGTCCAACTTCTTTGGAACTCTCTGAGCTTCCTGAACTTCCTGAAAATCTATTTCTTTTGCCAGATTGGGGACATTCTTCTTCATTATTTGTTCAAATTAAGTTTTCAATTTCTTGCTCTTCCTCTCCTCCTTCTAACACCACTATAATTCAGATGTTAGAATGTTTAAAGTTGTCCCGGAGGTTCCTCAGCCTCTCCTCATGTTTTTGAATTCTTGTTTCTTCTCCTGTTCTGGTTGAATGTTTAATTCTTCCTTCTGCTCCAAATTGCTTATTTGAGTCCCTGTTTCCTTCACTTCACTGTTGGTTCCCTGTATATCTTTCTTTATTTCACTTTGCATAGCCTTCACTTTTTCCTCTATTTTGCAACCATACTCAACCATTTCTGTGAGCATCCTGATTACCAGTGTTTTGAACTCTGCATCTGATAGATTGGCTATCTCTTCATTGCCTAGTCCTGTTTTTGGAGCTTTGATTTGTTCTTTCATTTTGGCCATATTTCTTTGTCTCAGTGCACCTGTTACATTGCAAGGGGTAGAGCCTTAAATATTCAGCAGGGTGGGGCAACCCACATCACTGAGTTGTGGTGCAGTCTGGATGAATGTTTCTTCTTTAACTCCTTGGTTGTCGTACTTCTATACAGTTCCATTTTCTGGCAGTCCTGGTTATTTTTTGTTTTTAAATTTGTTGTCCTTCTTTTGTTTGTGCAAGAAGACAAAGTGTATCTACGTACACCTCCATCTTGGCCAGAAGTTCTTGACATGCGCGTGTCTTTACCTCTCTGAGCTTCAGGTCCTTAACTTAGGAGGGAGTTGGACCAAAAACACTCTAGACCCCTTCAAACTTTGAAATTTTATATAAATAGAAAACTCTGACCACCCTTTCTTTACTCTACCACCTCATACTATGTCAGGAACTCCAAATACACCAGGACTTGGAAAATTGAAAAGCTCAGTACAAATGTTAGTGATAATTATGACCTTTGACAAAAATCAGTGAAGAGAGCAAAACCAACACCTGAAATACAGCTGTGACTATAACACAGTAAGTCAAAGTGGAGAGATGAGAGAGCCACCACATTAGTATAGCTGTGACAAGCAGGTGCCTGCAATGTGACTCCCGTCACACCCTGTCTTCCCCTACTTCCTTCTCTTTTCTGCTATGGACACACTCTGAGCACCCTCAGGGAAAGACCCAGGACTTGGCCATAAGCTTTTAGCACTTTTCGTTGCTTTTTTTGGTCTTATATTTTGCATTATTAATATTGCTAATATAAGAATTCTGCCTAGATTTTTTTGTGCATCTGAGAAAGTCATTCTAAGAACCCAAAGATCAGATATGGAAAATGGAGTACCGTAGGACAGGATATTGCCTTGCCAGCCTGGACTCGGATGGCGCCTCCGTGGTGAGATCTTTCCTATTGGAAACTGCACTCAGACCCCTCCATGGCTCACTAGCTCCTACTTTATTTTCCTACCTATTTGTTATGATCTTCTAACATACTACATACTTTGTTCACTTATTTTATTTTCTCCCACCTCATCATCATGACCACCACCAAAATTTAAGCTTCCCAAGATCAGAGATTTATATCTGTTTTATTCCAAATTATACCCCAAAGAACAGTGTCCTAGTATTTTCAAGCACTCAGTAAATAAAGGCTTGCTGAATGATTGGTATACAGAGAATATAGAATACAAACATATATATATATATATATATATATAATGTGATGAAATTCTGCAGAAAGAATAGAAAGAAGGAGAAAAGGGAGAGGAAAGGAAAATAGTTTTAAAAAGAACTGAAAATAAGTTCACTGGAATGTTAAGCATCTCTGGTTGTTGGAATCCTCAGTGGTTTAAACTGTCTTGTTTTTGCTTTTCTTCATTTACTAAAATGTCTACAATGGCTGTGTGTCACTTTTGAAAAAGAAGGTAAAAGTATAATCACTAATTTTAAAGAAAAGATGGGTGAATCGAATAGCATAAATGTTTTTCTCAGGCAGCGGGAACAGTGTGAGTCTAATATTCACCTCCATTACATAGGTTCTTAAAAATCCTGCTTCATTTGAAATGTCAAGTAATTATTGCAAAAGATTTAGTGTGGGAGGGGGGGTGAGTGCTGGCTCACATTTTCTGGATAATTGCCCCCATTGTCCAGGTCTCGATGCCTATGGAGTCATATTCTACATCTCCCTTCCAGACCACACAGAAGTGAAGTATGGAGAGAGAGCTTTTAGGCCAGCAATCAGTCAACAGATACTTAATGAGCTCCTACTACGTGCAGGACTCTGTCCAGGATACACATCCTTGCTCTCTCTCATACACACACCCTTCCCAGCTGCTCCCTGTTACCTCCCACCACCTCAGTGTGCTTCGCTCGGGCTTCCTGCGCCACCAGAGCATCACAGGCCTAATCTGGGTGTCTATTCATTGCATTGTCTGTCCTTCTAAGAGAAGAGATTCTGAGCTGTTTCCATAAGGAGCAGAGTAGGATTTGAAACAGACTCAGAGAAGTTGAACAGCCTGCTCAAGGTCCTACCACAGGTCTTCGGTGGATATCAGGCCCCTAGCTCCCTCCCAGCACATAGGCCTCTGAGCCCTCCACCCTCCTAGCCACACTGGGCAGAGAACAAATGCTGCCTGGGGTAATCCACCATTAGATGGCCATGCCAAGAGGGGAAATTGAGAAGGTCATATACCTGTCGTACCAGGAGAGCTCCTGGCAGCCACTCTTTCCGGCTGCAGGAACTCACCCTGTAATAACTTGCCACACAAAACACACCTTTCCTGTATGGACTGGACCCTGTCCCAGGACAGGAGAGGTGGTGAAAATGCTTCCCTGAGTGCCACAGAGAGCACCTGAGCTTCCTGCGCAGGCCTGGGGATGTTTGCTCTGAGGAAATGCTGGGCAAGCTGTGTGTCACCTGCTAAGGGAGCTTAGTGATTCGAACATCAGGAGTATGTCTGGGCATGTGGTAGGATCCAGCTAAGCTTGCAAGGATCTCCCGCCAAACTAGTGAGGATCCTGGCAGAAGGCAGCAATCGCTGGCAGGAAGCCTTGCTCTAACTGGGATCCAGGCTTGGCCCCTCTGGAGGGTTTCTGATGTGAGTGCTGAGCCTTGTTCTCCAGCAGTGCATCAGCGTCTGGACTGTCAGCCGTTCATTCAGCTGCTCTGTGCTAGGCCCGGTGCTAAACCAGGAGAATCAGAGGGAACATCAGATACATCCATGGCAAGATATCCCCAGCCTCCTGGAGTAGACCTCATTCGCCTGTCCAGCTGAAATAAGATTCAGACTCTGGTTCAAGTAAGATGTACCAAATGCCTTCTTTCTGTCAGACAACATAATCTCAGCGAGTCTAGGAGATAAGTTTGTTCTGCAGGAACTGAGGATAAGACACTAAGTGATTTGCTCAAAGCCACACAACTAACAAATAGAAGAAGCAAGATCCAGGGCTCAGAAAAATTTTAACAGAACATGGGGGTGGGGGTGGGGAGGTAGAGGAGAGGAGCTTTCATTGAAAAGGTTAACAAATTGTTTTGAGCCCCCATTGAGCTAAGCTAGAATTAAACTAGACTAAATATCTTCATGTTTGCACTGGGCCTCACTGCACTCAGGAATCAAAGTCTCTTGCTAGGATGGGTGTCACTGCACCTACCACTTGCCATAAAAGTTGGCCCATCCCACCCTATTGCACACCCTCCCACCCCATCCCCCTGCACGGCCCAGCAGAGGACCACTGCACCCTCTGCATTTCTCCAACAGCTGTGGTTGCAGAGCAGGGTGACACCTTCTACAAGAGGCACAGAGGTGAACGTTTTGGAACTGCTTTCCAATCTGTGTGGCTTTTTCTTTTCTGTGTGTCTCTCTTTCTTTCCTCCTTTTTAAAAAGAAAGCAAGGTCTCTATTGTATCTCATTGTATGCCAGCTGCCTGGCTGCTGGGTTTTTCCGCCTTGTCTCATTAAGATGGATGGGGTTGCTGCCTTATTAATAATTGGGAAGGTTGCTCTTTGTTCCCCTTTCCTCTCCTAATGATGCCTGTTCCATTGGCTCCATAAAGAGTCTTGCAGCCCCCAGGGCACATTGGAACACCTTCCCTGCACACAGGGTGCCGGCTGCCAAGGCAGGTCCATTGGCCAAGCCCAGGAGTCCCAAATGTTCTCACCTCCAGAGCTCTGAAATCACAGGAGGAAGGGCTGGGTGTGTCATGCAGTCACAGGGAGACTGGTCAGCTTGCCCAGAGTCACCCAGCACATGGAGTTAGGAACCCCAAATCCTAATCCTGGATCTGCCCCAGCCCTCTCTACACTGCTCCATTCTTTGCTCCCCTCACAGTGCTGCCGTTAGCTCTTTCTAACTCATCAGCAAACACACACGGATTGGTTACTATGCTGGGGGAAGGGGGATTCATTCCTTCATCAATTTGTTCAACATGTTTGTTTGAGGGTCTGCAATGAGCCAGGCACCGGGCCACCATAGTGAACAGCAGGCAAATTGCCCTCTTGCCTTACTTTTTAGTGGAATGAAACAAGAAAAAACAAACACACAAATTAATGAGAAGATGTTAATAAAGTGGAAAGTGCTATACGCAAAAATCAAACAATGATTCTATCTTGAGGGCTTAGATCAGGCAAGGACTCTCTGAAGAAGCGACATTTAACCTGAATGTGGTCTGTATAGGATAGTCCAACCCCAAACAAGAGGGCAAGGGCCTCGGGGCAGGACTACCACACTGGAAACCATTAGGGAACAAGTTGCATGAAGTCATGTGGGACTGACATTTAGGTGGGAGTTTCAGGAAGAAACCAGAGTCCACTCTGGGTGACCTTAGGGCTAACTGGACAAGAGGCTGCTGCATGTTCCAGGTGGGGAAGGCTGAAGCCGGGGTAAGGATCAGAAAGAACATGGCCTGCTCATGACACAGTTTGAGAGAACTACTTGGCCTTTGTCCCAATTTCTGCGACTGATGTCTCTGGGTTCTTGCCCACCTTCACCTCTCCTCACCGCAATCCTGCCTTTCTCGTTCCAGATGAATTGGCCCTCCTCCTTCGGGCCTGTCTGGCCCCTGGGTCCTGGCTCTTCTCAGTCAGCCCCACACTGTGCCGGCAGAGCCGGGGTTAGCAGAAGGAAGAGCATAGGTAAGACCTGCTGGGCCAAGGAGGACTCCATAGAGAGAGGTGGAGGTCCCACCAGCTTGCCGGAACTTTCATAAAGCCATTGGCTGTGTAAATTATGTTCTGCTCATGAGTTTAGACTTCACCAGGCCTGCCCTCTCTGCAGGAGGAACTCCCCCCTGCCCAGACCCTCCCACTGAGAACACGGGTGCTCGTTCTCAGGAAACACTTCGATGTTTCTCTATGGGCACAGAGTCCCCTCCACCTCTGCCCCACTCCCAGCAAAAGCAAGAAGAAGAAGAAGGAGAGGTGATATTTGCTTTTTTATAATACTACTTGATCTTCTTCAAGCAGCCCTTCTTCAAAGTCCCCTTGACATTTTTCTGCCCTGGGCTTATGAACGAAAGCTTATTCAAACAGCCAAATAAGAGAAGGACCTCTGCTCACAGGGACAGCCCAGTGTGACAGCCTCCAGTCCCCAATCCCCTCCCCACCCCCAATGCCATGTCAAGAAGATTAATGTTCTTTCATTACCTGTGAATGAGGTGGGGAGGGGGCTGTCACTGACCTTCTGAGGAAAGGAAGCTCGCTCTTTTGCGTGGCACTGAGAGAGCCTGGGTGGGTGCACACACCACGCCGCACCCTCCCAGGGCCCACCAGGGCAGGCTTTCACTCTCAGCCCCGCTTAGGGCTGCATCAAAATTTATCGTGGCATCCCAGAGAAGGAACTGGGTTCATTCTCCGTTATATCTGGGAGTTGGCGGGTCCCATCTGGGAAGGGACCCGGGCTCAGTCTGAGTTAACCCTACAAATTTAGTAGGCCTCACAGATGCCGCTTTTGGTTCTGCCCTGCGAGTTTACTGATGAGAAAATAAGAGCAAATGCAGTGAGCACTGACTCAGCCGAGCACTGTGCTGGCCTGGGGATCCTGGGTGAGCAAGACACAGTCCCTCCTAGGGCTGGCCGCCCTGCCCTGGCCCCGCGCTCAGGGTCTGCCCCGACTCCTGTCTGCTTTGCTCTCCTACCCCAGGGTCTGATTGGCTTTTCCCCTACTGATCTCACTACCAAAGGAGCATTTTCGAATGGCCTTTCCACTTCCTAACTGCCCAGTTCTGATATAAATGCTGGAAGCTAACTCTCCACTCAGCCCCTCTCCAGCCCCTGTGCGGCTCCCCCAGCCCTCCCTCGTTTGATTTTTATCACTAGTCACATACATCTCTGAGCTTGTTTCCTTAGCCTGAAACAGCGGTAATCCTGGCAGCCTCCTGGAAGGGAAGGTATCATGTATTTCAATGAGATAATGCATTTAAAAGTGTAGCAATGTCTGCCAAGCCACACTCATCGATCGTCACCTGCAGAACGGTAGCGACGCTCATGCTGCTTTGCTGGATGGCGGACCCTTTGCATCTACGGCACAATGATGAAGATGTGTTCGTATTTACCCCCCAGCCCCAGCCCCAGCCCCAGCTTAGACCTTTGCACACAGGACATGTTCGTTAAAAGTACTCTGTGCCTCTCCAGCTCTGCGTGCTGGTCTCTCAGAAGCCAGCGGTGTCAGGGTTTGCTACCCTGAGGAGTCTATTTGTTCTGAGGTATTAGGGGCTCAGTAGTTCTCAATGTGCCACTCTTCCCAGACACAGGATTTACGTGATGGGAGTTTATATTCCTTAAAGCGGAAGAATGCTTAACGGTGCCCACGTATGGCACTGAAGGGGGAAGGATAATTACTGTGGACAAAATACCTTTTAACACTCATTAAAGTACCATAAGAAGTAAGCTCACCTTTCATTAAAAAGGACACTCCTGACTGGGACATTTATACCCACCAAGTGGTGCCTCTCGTGATCACTGACAAAGTTTAATTGTCTCAAACTCTGCCTCCTGGAGACTTTGAGAAGTTTTCCTGGCCAGTGTTTTCCTTCCACCAAGGCTACCACGGCCATGCCCGAAGTACTTTTCTACTGGTTTCCACCTTCATGTATGTAGCCTGGACTGGCTCCCACCAAAACAGCTGGGACAGGAAGGACAGGATGCCAAATGGCAGGAGAGTAGCTGGCTGGCCCAGCCTGGGGGGCCAGGACTCCAACAAGGACCCCTCCAAGCTCAAGGAGAGTGGGTGGGGACTCACCGCTGGGTATCTGAGAAGAGCCATGAAGACACCCTCATGATGCTACTGTCTCTGCCAGCTTTGTCATCCCAAAGCTCAGCTCTGGACGTGCCGCACACTTATCCAGAAGCCCGGAGTGGATCCCGACTAACTACTTCAACAAAACCTAACTCCAGGGCCCTCTGCTATTGGCTCAGAACCATCCTCCAGCTTTACCTCCCACTCGCTCCCACTCTGAGGCCAAACCAAACAGCTCACCTTGCCCTGATGAGCCAGCCATAGACTTCCTGCCTTCCAACCATTACCCTTCCTGTTTCTGTATCTGGAAAGGCTAATCCTATTTCCTTCATCATTTGAAATCCCCTCACCTGTCCCTCCACATTCAACTCAGTTGCCACCCCCCTTCCTGACCCACATTTGCAAGACCTCTTCTCTGAATGCTCATGGCAATTTACGCTTTGTGACGTGCCCCTGCTGTTTTTCTCTTTTGCTTTATGTTTGTCTCATCCATGTTCTCACATGGAAGACTCTTAAAGGGCAGGGCCCTAGTCTTTTACATTTCCCCAAAAACTCTTGCACAATTTCATAGATGGATGGATGGATGGGTGGATGGGTGGGTGGAAGAAATGAAATGGGAAGGAGGAAGGGAAGGTGGGAGAAATTAAGGAAGAAATAGAAACGAGTGAATAAACAAAAGACCCTTTGCCTTGTGGATCTACCAGCATCCTAGTTAGTAACCAGAGGCCTGGCTCACTGAAGATAGAATGGTAAAAGTGCAGGCCCTTCTCTGAATGGCTTCCTCCTGCCCCTCCTCCCCTGCCTGGGGCCTCCCTTCAGCTGCATTCATCACACAGGCCTGGGCTCACTGAGGAAAAATTTGCAAAGGCAGAGCAGGGTGGCCCTGCCCCGTGAAATCCTCTTCTTCAAGGGCCACTGCCCCCACAGGAAATCACTGAGGGGCAGACCAACCTGCTGGGCCCCTTTATCCCACGGCCCTGACACCCCGGAAGCTAACTGTGACCACACACAGCAGGAGACACACACAATCCCGTCAGCCAGCGAGTCACTGGTTGTCACTGGCAGTGACAAATTCTCCATGCTGCACAGACACACAAAAGCCAATGCCAAGTGACAAGAAAAGCCACATTCAACAATGACGCTTCAGTTAACCAGAACTCCATTTGCTGCGATTCTCATTCCATTGAGGTTTTTGGTTGTTTATTTTGTTTGAGGTTTTTTGTTTTGTTTTTTAGATTTTTGTACCCTTTCTGGAGGAAAAAGTGAAACAGTGCAAGAAAACAAATTGATGTTAGAATTGTGGTCAAGAAGAGTTTCCAGGGAAAAGGAAACTCCAGCTTCTGGAGTTTCAATGGCCGTTTAGCAAAGGCAGCAGTCCTGCCTCTGGCCCAGATCGGCACATGCAGCACCCAGCTGCCCTAAGCCAGTGCTCCCGGGTCCGAGGTTGCCTGTGCTTGCTAACTGACTGACGTGGTTCGCAAAACCTTACCTCACAGGGTCCCGGTAACCTGCCTTACGCTGCTTACTTTTCTCTGCCTGGTAACTCCAAGATGAGTAAGTAGTGACGTGACTACAGGCACCCAGAGGCCATGACAGAACCACACCGCCCGAGAAAGGGCTCTTTCTGCTGCAGTAGACAGAGCACAAGCTTTGGCATCCAGCAGACATGTGTCCTCGTCTTTGTCCCATCATCTATTCTTCCTGAGACCTTTGCAAGCCAGGTTCCTCACCTGTAAAGAGGGGATAATGATAATAATGCCCCCTGGTGGGTGGCCATGAGGATAAATGGAGATAACGTATGTCCAAGTGTCTAGTGCAGTCTCCAGCACACGCAGGGGCTAAAGGGATGCTGAGTTTCCTTTCCTTCTTTCTCAATCCAAACCTCTCTCACCGCCCCCAGCAATCACTCCTAGAAACTTGTCTTTGCAGCCCTCCAGGCCTCAGGCAGTGGCTCTGGCTCCTACAGCCATCTGTTTGGAGCTATCAGGCCCTCTGGAGCTGAAGCATGTGGGGCAGGCAGCTCAGGCTCCTTAGCCCTTGGGCCCAGGCAAACAGTCAGGGCACGAAGTCCTTGCCCCAGGCCCAAACGCCTCTCCTCTCTGACCAGCCTGTTCCCCGGCACAGTGCCAGCTCTGTCACATACCTGAAATACTTCATTTAATCCTTATGACAACCCAATGACATAGGGACTGTAACTGTCCCCTACAGATAAGGAAAGTGGGGCCCAGAAAAGTAACTTTCTCAAGGTCACACACCTAGTAAGTGGTAGAAATGAGCATGTGAGCTCACTGGGCCTGGCTCCAGAGCCCAGACCTACAGGCCTGCACCTCGGCCCCCCACCCCCCCACCCCCACATCGGTCACACCCAAGGCTGCAGAACTGGCAGAGGAGACCCAGAGCATTGCTCCGGAACCCCGCAGTGGGTAAACACGTTCCCTACGCTCTTTCCAGCTCTCACAGTGAGCCTGAGTGGTCAGCATGACTTTCCCATTTTGCAGATGAGGAATGCTGAGGTCTAGAGAAGCTAAATCACAGAACCTGTAAGAGGACAAGTCAGATTCATCTGGTCCCACAGCCTGTGGCTTTTCCGCTGCACCAGACCAGATTGTCTGCTCCCAGAGATCGGCTTCAGGACACACAGAGGACGCTGAACCACCACCTTCGTGCTGGTTGGAGAGGTGATGAGACCTCATCTGTGCAAGCACTGCCCCGTCACCCCCAGATACAAACAATTCCAGCCTGAGGCTTGCTGCTTCAGAGCCCTCCCGAAAGGCCTGCCAAGTCTCAGCGGTAATAAGTTATGTTATCTGGGACGGGAACACTCACAGCAGCAGACAGATTAGTGGGGCTACCTTTATCTGGGCTTAACTGTCTGTTGGTAGAGAACAGAGCCCAAAAAGATTAAGACAGGATGGGGACACTTTAATTTGGGGAGAGGGGACACTGGAAGTTCAAGGGCCCGTCAAAGTGACTGGGGTGAGGGAAGACCGAAGGATGGAGGTGGGAGAGCCCAGAGGGTTGCCAAATTGAAATTCTACATTTTCTTGGCCCACGGCAGGTGTGTGCAAACCCAGTTTGGAGTGCTGTGGGTTCCCTCGGCTCCCCTGACAGAGCTGCGATGCCCTAAGCCCAGCTGTGGGCACTGTCATCATTATATTACTATAATTATTGCCAATATCACTTATTTATGTCTCAGCATCACTTATTCATCTTCTTTACTCTCTCCAAAGTAACAGGCACAGCGTTGATCCTTCCCTACCCCCAGAAGTCTCTCTTCCACTGATGCAGGAACCACTGAGTCACCAAGCACCGCACAAGTAGGCTCCAGTCCGACCGTCCGGGACTGTCTTGTCCGTATAACAAAGCACAGAGTCCCGAGCTGCACATTCGTGCCCTGGAAAGCGTCACCCAGTGAGGACTCGTGAATGGGTAAACAGAGATGTTGTCCCCTGGAGGCCTGCAGCACAGGGTCTTCCTGGGTCAGGGGCGACTGTGGCGCTCTGAAGCGGCCAGAGTGGACTCCAGTCAGCTAAGCTCAGGAGGTGCCCCTCAGGTGCTCACTTCTGCCTCCGATGTATCCACTCCTGTCAGACCTGGGAATCTGGTGATGACTACTCACACCTTGTATTTTGTCTTAGGGGTGACTGGGAATCCAATAACTATGTATTGCTGATTTCATGCCCAGAGTTTTTAAGAGAGCAAGTGACTTTCAGAAAATTGTAAACATGATTTAAAAAAGAAAAGAAAAAGATCTATAGCTGGGCCCTGCACAATTATTTTGGAGCTTTAAGCATGGCATGTCTTGGGGCAAGAAGAACTTTTTGGTGGGAAGGACACGAGACCCTCCTTTTCGACAGCCCCTTCAGGGATAACAAGGCAGAGTGCGATACCGATTAGTTACGGCCATCACACAACTCCAAAACTCAAAGGGGTCGCTCGCATGCCTGGTCGCTGGCAGGCTGTCCACCACGATGACGGAGGCAACGGGGCCACGTGCCTCCCACCACCAGACGCTAGTTTGGACTTCTTCACGTGGTGGCAGTCGAGGGGCTCCAAAAACAGCAAGAGAGGACAAGGCCCAGGGCACGAGGGTTTTTCAGCCTCGGCCCGTTTCACAGCAAGCAAAGCAAGCCCCATGACACAGCCAGGCTCTAAGTGCGAGGGCAGCTGGGGTTGGGGTGAGTCCAAGGACAGGCTGCACTTGTGACCAATCTCCCACAAGGGTTAAATAAACCACCAGGCAGACTGCCTTTTACTAATCCATTCTGCTTACAAAATCAAGAATCTCTCTTTTTCACCTGATCATAATAGATGGTCAATAAATATTTTAATAGATGCATAAGTAAGTAAATACACAATGAAATAAAGAAAAGAAGGAGTGAGTGAGTGAGTGAGTGAGTGAGTGAGTGAATGTAGGTCTAAAACTCAAAGTGCCTAAAGAATTTTGAGATCCTCAGGCCTGGGGGAAGATTCTGGAAATTGGAGAAGAATGAGAAACACATACTACTCTTTAAGATACAAAATCCCTGAAGCACGTGATGTTTGCTGAGGAAAAGCTTATGGGTGTGGACACAGGAAACTGAACTAAAATATCAAAAGCCCTTATTCCTCAGACTTTATTTCTTCCCTAATCATAATGTAATTAATTAGTTTCTTCACTTTTTTAAAAAGATTTTGTTTATTTATTTTGAGAGAGAGAGAGAGGGAGAATGAGAGGGAGAGAAACATCAGTATGCAGTTGTCTCTCATGTGCCCCCCACAGGGGGGCGGTGGGCGAGAGGGAAGTGGCCTGAAACCCAGGCATGTACCCTGCCCAGGAATCCAACAGTGACCCTTTGACTTGCAGGCTGGCACTCAATCCACTGAGCCACACCAGCTAGGGCAGTTTCTTCACCTTTTTTTATTTCAACATATTTATTGAGCTGCTACTCTATGTCAGGCATGAGGCTCCATACTCATTGTGTTGCCAGTTGGAGGTTGTTCTCAATGAGTGGTTCCTGGACCTGCTTCGAGGCGCATTTCCCTGCTCCTCCTCTGTCATAGCAGCACCATCTACAGGGGAGAGGAGAGGCACCACCATGCTCCCTCCCAAAACTGGGAGGGTGAAGGGCTTCTCAGGCTGCTGAGAGACTAGGTCCTGACCTAGTTTTCTGGATTGACAGGTTGGGAGCTCCAGGTGATAGGACCTCTGAGCTCCTTTGTACCTAGAACGTTCTAGGATAAGAATGGGAACCATGATAAGCATCTGAGTGATGTCACCTATCACAACCAAATGATCCCATGCTACCCAGAAAGCAGATGTCCACTGACAGGCAAAACAGGAAAGCCACTAAGAAAAACAGAAAAGCACCCTGGCTGCTGTGGCTCAGTGGATTGCATGCCAGCCTGCAAACCAAAGGGTCGCTGGTTCAATTCCCAGTCAGGGCACATGCCTGGGTTGCAGGCCAGGTCCCCAGTAGGGGGTGCTCAAGAGGCAACCACACATTGATGTTTCTCTCCCTTTCTTTCTCCCTCCCTTCCCCTCTCTCTAAAAATAAGTAAAATCTTTTTAAAAAGAAAAACAGAAAAGCAAAATAGGCTCTCCAGAGCATCCCCAAGAAAGAGCTCCTTGGCCATGCACAAGCCAGCCCTCCCCAATCTATTCAGCCCTCATCCTACCACAAAGCCCAGCTACCCAGGAAAGACAAACAACTCAATCACCTAAGCAGAGCTCCATCCTCCAAAGAACAAATGGCAGAGGCACAAGCACCCAGTTGAGCCTTTTGGTCCTGGATACAGAATGAAAACAGAGGCGAGCATGCAGAAAGTTTTGACCCCCACTCCCTGCCAAGCTGTGCGTAGTACCCACCACTTCCCAAGATCTCAAAGTAGTCCTTTCTGCCCACTGACTTCATCAGGATGAAGACAGGAACTCTTTCAACTCCTGTCTCTCTCCAGATCTTACTGGGTGCCCACTCATCATATCTCATTCCTTCTTCCTGCAGGCTTTTGTATCCCTCCTTTGCTTACACCCCACCTCTGTGTGTCACCCTTGTTCCTTCTCTTCAGCCTCTCTCCCCACTGGCTCCTTCCTTCACCTGCAAACATCCCAACAACTTTCCTGGTGCCCATTTGTCAGCATCATAAGACACTGTTGATTGTCCTTTGGCATACTCTCCCCCAAGCAGACATATCTTCTTAACCTCCCTACTCCTCCCCAGTTCCCAGCATGAAGGCTCAAACACTGAGGTTTGTCTTTAATAGCACAAAACAGGAAATGATCTTAACATTATTGCTTGAGGATCCCTTCATTTTTCTTCATATCCACAATACCTACACAATTAGTTGCCAACCTCTGTCACCCTTTCTAATAGTTGAGAATCATCCCTTTTTCTTCATTCCTATCAACATTATCTTCCTTAGATATTACAAGGACTATTATCAGTCTTATGGTCTTAATTTCTTCACCGCCCCCTACCACCACCTTTTTGAGTTCATAGCCTGTTTGGGACCAACCCATATATATGTTTGTATTCAACCCTGTCATACTCCCTTACGCTGGGAAGGATTCACCTCTGTCCTGCCATATCCTACCCAGCCTTCAAAAGTCTGCTCAGTGGAACCTCTTCCCAAAATCCTTTCATCTCGTACGCTGCCCCCTCTTACCATCCCACCCCAATGAGCTGGAAGTCATCTCATTGTCTTCTCAATTCCTATAGCTCTGTCTCTGTGTCTGTCCTAAGATGCTAGCACTTTCTACATTGTGTCCTAAGTATCCATATATTTTCCTGTCTCCCTTTACATAAAGACTCCTGGAAAGATATAACTAAGTCCTTTATATCTTTATATCCCCTACAGAACTAGGATGATGTCTTTGAATAGATCTAATTTATCAAATGAATGAATGAATGAATGAATCCCCCAGCTTTCACAGAAGGCAGTCACAGAGCATCTATAGCTCTTTGGGCAGGGCCTTTGGGATTCTTGCCTAAAAACAATTTGGTGATTGTAAAAGTATCACTTGAATTATTTACCAGAGCTGTGTCTCTTGACAGCCGTCCACAACCACCTCTGTGTAGAAGCAATGAAATTAAAATCCACTGTATTGAACCAAATTCCTTGAGCAGCCCTATCTTCACCCTACTCCTCACCCCTCCACCCCACCCCCACATATGGAAGATGGAAAGCAGCAGCTTCTCTGTTGTTCCTACCCGGAACTGTGAACAGTCACCCTACCGCCCTGGCCACCCCACCCCCAACCCCAGCTCAGCCACTGAGCTCATGTCTTCTAGCCTAATTCATTTTCTAGATAGATGGAGCAAATATCTAGCAAATATTATTTATGACTTTGTGATAAATAAGTCTTTTACAGAAGTTATTCAAGGAGTTCTGGGGAATTTCAAGGATAACTTTCAGCAAGTTTCAAAGGTCGGGTCAGCCTGGGATACTGAGCCCATAGTATTTGCCGTAGCGTTCATCTGTTTTGAATTATTGGTCTTACCCAGCTTCAGTTGACTCTCAATGGACTGGCTGTGCTTTAGCTCTCTGGTTGTATTTTATTTCAATAGTGGGCAGGGGACTTTAATAATTATTATTTGTGCTAGACTGACAGTGGGGAGAGAAAAAAGGAGGGATCTTAATGAAATTCAAGTTCTAGCAGATGTGCTGGGAAAGATGGGTTATACCTGGCCAGCCGCCACTGCTCGTGTACCCCACAACCATGCTCACAGATCAGTGGTGTCCCCCTCCGTGCAGAGGGTAGAAGGCACCATGCTGAACCTGGCAGCACAGAGGTGGGGTCATAAGGGCAGGGCTTTCCCAGACAGCCAGGAAGCGATGGCCTGGGCCCTTTACTGACATATGAATGCACGCCTGATCCTCTTGCAGAAACTGCAAACATAGCTTCTTGAAAGCAGAGACTGTGTTTCACTCAACTCTGAATCCACAGAATCTAACATTTTGCCAGCACATAGTAGGCACTCAATAAATATTTATTGGATTGGGTTGGTGTGGATTGGATTGGGTTGGGTTGAGTTGGGTTGAATGGAATTGAAATCAAATCAAATTGGGATCCCATTTCCCCTACACTCTAACTGTAGTTTCCTTCCACAAAGCCTTTTTTTTTTAAATTTTCTTTTGTTTTTGTTGTTGTTGGTTTTTGTTTTGGGGGATTTTTTTCTGGTTAGTTTATTTATCTTGGTTGGTTGGGTTTGATTTTGATTTACCCTGAGAATGAATTTGCCTGAAGCAAAAGTTTAAAGTACAATGTAAAGGTCTTTCCAGATCCATTCATTTCTCCCTAGATAATTTGGCAAAATTCATTTTCCTTTCCTGAAACCTAAGATGATCAGCCTATTGTTCTAGAAATGGTATAGAATAAAGAACTAAAGAGTGCTGTCCCATCTTTTAAAATAGTAAAATTTGTATCACCCTGTTAAAGCTTGAAGATAGCTTTTTTCTGAACCTGCTCTACTACTTCGAAACTCTTTGTTTGGCATTTTTCACTGGGCACACGCGGGTTCTTCAAAAAGTGATTGGTGAAGCGAACTGACTGCAGAAGGTTGGACTTGTTCACCTCTTTGGCTGTTTGTCTTTAACTTCAGAAGGTAGAAAATGTCTCTTCCTGTGGGAAATCAATCAAGAGCGCCCTTTGTGTTAAGGCTGAAGCACATTCTGCTAGATCCCCTTCTTGTAAACATCTGTCCCTCTGAGTTACATATAAATATGGCCTGAAGAAATGCTACCTTGGTGATTTTTTAAAAATCAAATTATATTTAAATACACTAGTGGACATTTAAAGAGACACCTCCTGCGATATGAACAACTCTCTAGTTTATTTGTTATCAAATATAAATTCTGTCATATTGGGTTTTCTCAAGGAATATTCATCTCTTCTTTGTTCTTCTTTCAGAAAAGACAATTCTCAGTGGGTAGGTTATATGCAGTCTCCTTCCTGAGACACAGAGACCAGGGCTGAGGCCCCAGGAGGGCACGTGCCTATTAGCCAGAGTTGCATGTGGGAGCTCAGCTCAAAAGGGAGGTTTACTAAAGAAGAAAGGGCTGAAATCATCAGTCCCCAAGGAGGTCATTAAATCATGAGGGAGTGTCTGTTTTAGAGGATGCAACAGGATAGAGTAGCAAGGCAAAGAAAACAGGAAATACTTAATCCATTGGGCAAGAGAGATGAAAACCTGTGATGAGGGCCTTTGATGTCGCTAGCTTGTTTTTGCTCCTGCACCCAGTTCTCCTTTGGGCTAGACATACTAAAAAGCCCAGGGACAGAGCTGACAGGGTCCCCAGCTTGCTTACCTGATGACCTTGGGTTTCTGCAAGGCTCCCTAGCTTCTGGATGGAAACCCTCACAACTCCTTGGGCATTTAGACGTCCTCAGTTTATACTTACTCCACATTGAGTACTTCATAAATTATACTCCCTACTCTTCAAGTCTGTTAATACTCAATTCCACAGGTAATGTGTTGGGGGGAGTGGATGTGGGATGGGGTGGTTAGGGCTTCCTACCAGAGTGAATCCTTCAGATCTATTTCGTGAGTAAAAGTATCCTTTTGTTGAGTAGAGAAAAATGAAGACTTTCCCCTTGTACTTCAAAGCATTTGGGGCTTGCTGCATGTCCTACATCATTTGACTTTTTTCTTTCTTTAGCACCTTTCCAGAGACAGTGATTTAGGGGCAAAAGCCTATTGTTTCTTCTGGTTAACTTTTTACATAACAAATCACCGTAAAACTTAATGGTTTGAAAAATGGGACTATATCAAACAAAAAAAGCTTTTGCACAGCCAAGAAAACCACCAGCAAAATGAAAAGACAACCTACTGAATGGGAGAGCATATTTACCAATAATACATCTGATAAGAGGTTAATATCCAAAATTTATAAATAACTTATAAAACTCAACATCAAAAAAATAAGCAATCTGATTAAAAAATGGGCAAAGGACTTGAAAAGACCCTTTTCTAAAGAGGACATACAGAGGACCAGTAGCCATGAAAACATACTCAACATTACTAATCATCAGAGAAATGCAAGTTAAAACCACAATGAGACACTACTTAACACCTGTCAGAGTGACTATCATCAATAAATCAACAAACAACAAGTGCTGGTGAGGATGTGGAGAAAAGGGAACCCTTGTGCACTGTTGGTGGGAATGCAGACTGGTGCAGCCATTGTGGAAAGCAGTGTGGAGTTACCTCAAAAAATTAAAAATGGAATTGTTTTTATATAACCCAGAGATTCCACTTCTGGGAACTAACCGAAGAAACCCAAAACACTCATTTGAAAGAATATAAGCACCCCTTTGTTCATTGTAGCATTATTTACAATAGCCAGGATTTGGAAGCAGCCCAAGTGCCCATCAGTAGATGAGTGGACAAAACAACTATGGGACATTTACACAATGAAATACTATTTGGCTGTAAAAAGAAAGGAAATCTTAACCTTTGCAACAGCATGGATAGATCTGGAGAGCATCATGCTAAGTGAAACAAGCCAGTCAGAGAAAGACAAATACCATATGATCTCATTCATAGGTGTAATCTAATGAACACACTGAACTAACAAGCAAAATAGAGACAGATTCATAGAAGAGAGCAGGCTGACAGCTGGTAGGGTGTGCAGGGGGTGGAGGGATCGAGCAAAAAAGAGAAAAAAATCTCATGGACACAGACAGTAGTGTGGTGATTGCTAGGGGGAGGGGTGGAGAGAGGTGGTGGAAGGTATACAGGGATAAATGGTGATGGACGGAGACTTGACTTGGGTTAGTGAACACACATTACCATGTACAGGTGATGTGTTGTATAATTGTGCACCTGAAACCTGTATAATTTTGTTAACCAGTGTCACCCCAATAAATTCAATAAAAAGGAAAAGAAAAGAAATAAGAGCAGGAAATAATCAATTAATCAATCAATAAAACTTAGTGGTTTAAAATAACAATGTATTTTTATCTCCCATGCATCTGTTGACTGGATCAGCTGGGCAGTTCTCATTTAGGATCCCTCATGGGACTGCGATCAGACAGAAGTGGGCCAGGACTAGAAGCATCTAAAGGCTTGGCTAGACTGGACAACAAAGATGGCTCACTCGCATGGCTGAAAGTCGACGGTGACTGTCAGCTGGTTGTGGCTGCAGATCAGGGCCTCTTCAAGTGGCTTCTCCACATGGCTCCTCATGGTATGGTGGCTAGGTCCCAGGAAGAAGTGTCCCAAGAAGCTAGCATTCTAAGAGACCCAGCCAGAAGCTGCAAAGGTGCTTCTGACCTAGCCTCCATCCGTGAAAGTCACTCCCACTGCATCCTATGGATCAGGCAAGGTATTAAGGCCAGCCTGAATTCAAGAGGAGGGGGATTCTATTCCAGGCCTGACAGGATGAAAAGTCGGCAGCACAGAGAGGGAGGGACTTGGTGGCAGCCATGCTTGTAAACTCCACCACAGACTTGTCCCGAAGTCTTCTCCTGCTCCCGGACTCTAAAACCGTTTTGTTCATTCCTGACACTATGCTGACTCCATCCCCTTCCTCTCAAACTCAAGGTCCCCCTAATTTATACGCCTTCTGTTGGGAAAGTATATTCTGTAGGTCAGTGAAGGGGCTGACAGCTTGCTCCGTAAAGCCGTCCCTAAGTGCAGTACAGTAGGTTTAGAGTCAGACCATAGCTGTCTCAAAACCACTGGAAAGCTTTTTTTTTTTCTAAGTTGTTGGGTTTTTTGTGTTTGTTTGTTTTGTTTTAGAAACCAAATGGTTTTCTTTGGACTTGGATATTTAAGAGTGGAAAGTCAAAAGAAAGGGGAAAAAAAGACTCCGGGGGAAAAGTAAAAATTCAACTGCAAAGAATGATTTTTGAGAGCTCGTGTAATTCTAAAACCTTTCCCCCTGAAAGGCGAGGGAATCTTCAGCGGCATCACCGCTCTGCGGGGAACATACGAGGTTCGCACGGAAAATCCTCTCGCCCCTTCGCCCACAAGCAGGCTGCAGCGAGGAAGCAGAAATGCCAGGCCATTCCCTTTTCCCAGTCGGAGGAAGTAGGGGCTCTTTACCCAGCCCCTGCGATCTGCTCTGGACTCCCGCCGACCCATCTAGGAACGTCTCTATTCTGAGGGTCTCTCCCCCGACCCCACGAATGGGTGCCCTGGGGCCCCATCCATACCTGAGCGTAAATATTGTTTGTGTGAAGTCGCTTCCAGTTTCTTATAGACCTACGTGGCAGTAAGAGGAGCTAGGAAAGCAGAGGCAGGCATTGTTTTTGGTATTTTACCCTCATTTACACCTTTCCGTTATCTCTCAGGGGGTGGCATGCTTTGGGGAAAAGAGCACTGGATGGAGAGGGTGGCGGCAAACCCTGGGGTCTCTGCTATTTCTCCACTAACAAGCTGTGTGTTGTCCTCTCTGGGGGCTCAGCTGGAAAATGAGATGGCTCTACTACCAAATAATCTTCAGGTCCCTTCTGTCCCCCAATTTTCCCTCGGTAAAACTAAGGTCGGGAAGAATCGGTCACACATAAAATCTCACGCCACGAGGCTGCGCACAGAAGCAGCTGCGCTTCCCTGATCAAGCCGGATGTGCCCGCAGCCCTGCAGTCCTGCAGCCCGGCAACCATCACTGGCCCGGAGTACTTGTCCCAGCCCCCTTTCAGGCCATTGTGGGCAGCTGATAGGGAGAGTTTGCAAACTTGCTACCATAGATAAAATCCACAAGTTCTTTTCCTAAAAGGCAGGGGAATAGGGGTGGGGGGTGGGGGTGAGAGTGAGGCCTGTTCTCTCAGCTCTGGAGGTCTCTATATTCTTTAGCTCTTAATCATTAGATCGGAAAAGGGGGGAAGGGTGGGGAATGAAGGCGGAGCGGGAGGTAAAGGGGGAGAAAAAAAGCTCAACACCAACAAAAAAAGAGGCAGCCTCACCCTCAGGTCCTCTGGGACCAAGAACTCCATTCAGAGTATTCAGAAAATAGGGTCAGGCATGTCCTGTGACCTGAGACCCGAGAGCTCCTCTGTTCCCCATAATTACCTAATACAGCACTCTCCCTGCCAAATACAATGAAACAATTTGTCACTTCAATTATCTGTCAGTCAACACGGAGGCCTCTCCAACAGGCCAGCACATGTGTTTGGAGTGCTTGTCAGTGAGGGCTGTCTAGCCAGACCCATAACCATGGAAAATGGAACCTTTGTTAATTCTGGTTCTTAGAAAAGCAAATCCATTCACTTTCTCTTCTCTGGCTCTCTCTTCTTTTCTAAATGCCCTCAGTTTGGAATTTGCACAAGGAGCTGAATTGGTCCTGCTCTGAACCGTAAATGACTGGCCAAAGGATTTGCATGAGGAAGCAGAAATTAATTATTCCTCTCGGGGCTTTTCCCCCTGGTTTTCTGTAATTCTGTGTTTAGAAGTGAGATTACACCGTGTGTTAGCAGCAGGATGGGGGTGGTGCGAGGGGGTGGGGCGTGCCCCCCACCCCGGCGTGGCAGGGCGTGGGGGTGGGGTTTGCTTTTGGTTAGCACTCCCCAACCAGCGGGCTTCCCTGCTTCTCCTTTCCCTGCCTTGGCCCTTGGGCAGACAGAGGGAAAATTCCTTGGGGCAGATCCCTTCGGGGCTCTCCAGACTCTCCACGTGAAGAGGGAAATCCCTCAGGCAACCCCAGGCCTCAATTTCCAGACACAAACCCGAGATTGGTAGCTGCTGTGCGGGAAGCGGGGCCTCCTTCACTGTAAGGGGACCTGAGGGGGAAATGGGTCTGCGGCTGAATCACTGTGGCCGAAATGAGGAAGACTGTACTTTCCGTGATTTCCCGGAGTAGCCTAACATTAAATACTGCATCCCAGTGTCACGCTGGGTACGCAGCTCCACTTCGGCGTGGGAATATATGGTTGCTATGAGACAGGGTGCCGGCAAGGAAACCCGAGGACCTTTCATGGTTCTGCGAGGTACACACACACATACACACATACACACATGCGGAGTGGTTAACATGTTTCGAAGGCAGAAGCGGGGAGTGGGCACACGTCAGTTCATTCGTGGCCGTGTTAGGTTGGCACTTCTGCCTTGGTTGTTTTTATAGCAGTTTTTTACTTACGTCGTCCTATAGCAAATAAAATTATAATGTGTTTTGAAACTCATGGATAAGATTTCATACACACTGAAGTCTTATCCCACTTGAGACACAATGAATGTTCCCCTAACCTGAGAATCTGTCCTCTCCCCACCCAGCCCTGTGGTTTGTGTGCCTATAACAAGCCTGAGGCTGAACTCTATTAACTTTCGCTCCTTCTAGTCCTAGGACCCAAGAGCACAAAAAGAATGCAGATTCGTGTTTTCCAAGCATTGGAATTCTGTCCCCAGGACACCTAAGAAGACAGATGCCGGAAGATTTCCAAGCCGAAGCTCACCCTGTCTCCCCAGATGCTTAGAGAACTTCACCCTGACTCTTGTCTGATGAGAGCCATGCTTTCCTTTGTCCCCCGGTTCTGCCTTCTCCACTCCCTTACACTTCCCTCCTCTTACTCCTGTCTTCTCTACCTCCATCTGTTTCCTTCCCAACCTTTGCCCCCAGTCCTTTCTTTGTACTTTCTTCTCTTATCCTCATGATTTTACGCTTCTTTCTCTCTTTTTCCTCTTTGAACCCTAAGAATTTCATAGTCATCTCCACACATAGCACTGGCTTGTGCAAAGACAGAAATCATTCTATTTCTTTTCCTCTCTTTTATAGGTTAGGAAATATCAGCCCTGGTAGGGAGGTCTTAAATTCAGTCAGGAACTCAGGGGTGAAGCTGCCAAATAAATAAATCAATGTCACCTCCAGGTAGACCCAATCCCAGCCGTGTTGCCCAGTGGGCATCCCTCCTCCATCCCACCGCCAGAACACACACAGTGGACTTTTCTCCACTTGACTGAGGTGGCAGATTCCTCTCAGGAGGATCCTGGCAACGATCCTGAAGGCGATGCAAGAGGTAACTGGGTCCTTTCTCTCCTAAGCCACGGACACTGCCTCTCTTCAGTGGAGGAAAGGCCCAGCACGGCAGACGTGACGCTGGGAGAAGAAAACAGCCTTTCTCTCTAAACAAATACTCTGTAAGTAAGCTGGGTCCTACAAAAGTGACTTGGAAAAGTTACACACTTATCCCAAATGTACTAGCACTTAGCAAAATGATTCTGGAATGTTTTCAGGTGCGAATATACTATATATATTTGAAGCACAAAAACATCACATGCATTATTTTCTAGTAACCCCATGTTTTCAAGGGGCTGCATTTTCAAGAAGCCCCAACTTCATTCTCTGCCTTTCTCAGCTTATTCTAATTGACTTAGAGTTGCTTCCAAAAATCAGTCCTACCTTTAGTACAGAAAAATTAGCAATCATTAGTGCCATAAGAAAAACTATGTCCCAGTACTGAAAGCAATTCCAAAAGCAGAGTATTTCTGGAAGAGCCGAAGTCTAAGCAGAATCAGGATAATTTAACACGCACTTTCTGTGACCATCCTGAGCTACTGCACTGAGGCAAATGCCAAACCACAAGGCTGAAGGAAGTGAGGGCACTGACGGAGCCACAACCACCAAGGCACATATGCAAGGTCTAAGTGACGGGGGCGGGAGGAGTGGTCAGTCTGTCTTCTCTCAGCTCTGGAACCAGCAGGCCAGGACTCTCACCTCCCCCCACCTTTTCCCCAACCTCCCTGCTGACCTACTCCCCCTCCCCAAAAATCCCCTTCACTTTACTGACACCAGTGTTTAACCTTTCACCTCTGGCAACCTCCACTGTTTGCTCCTTGGGAAACACGGTGACACGGTTGCCCTCTCTCTCCTGGTCAGTCCCCAGAGAAAAGGGGGCAGAAAGGGTCCTGAGCTGAATGAGCATACTGTGCTGCCACAGACAGGGGGCTGTGTCTAATCCCATCTCCGGCCCTGCACAGTTCAGAAGCATTTCCCAAGGAGCCAAGCCGTTGGGAGCACGGCCGACTCTCCGTCTCTCAGGAACACAGTTTTTCCAGCAGATTTTTTTATTCTTTCCTCCTGCCTTTAGATAATCCCAACTCTTCTTTCCCACAGCCAACCTCCCTCTAAACCTAGAAAAGCAAACACATACATTTGGAGAGAATGTTAACTTTTTACTGTGGTGAATTCAGGGACTGGCGCCCATCTATGGAGAAAATCTTTCCATCCAGAGGGAAAAGGAAAGGGACACCCACAGGATATAAGGCCAAGCTTTGAATCATTACTGTCTCTCTGGTCGTCCCAGAGTCCCCAGCGATGCCAGGGGACTTGGGGATCTCCGGCCTGAAAGCCTGAGGCCAGAGGAATTCATTTGGGTCGTCGGGACTTTACATTTTTCTTTAGACTCTACTCCTTTTAGCTTTCTCTGGTTATGATCACAAAATGTCCAAAAATGGCAATGCGTGTACAATTTCTCTTGGCTCCACGGTCTAAATATTTTATATACAATTTAGTCCGAAACCCAAAGGTGATTTGCTGAAACCAGCCCAAACACCAATTTGCCACCCTTCTGAGAAATAGTGAATAAAGCTTTCTGGGTTGTGAAGCAAAATTACTTAAAAAGCAACCATGCCCAATTTTAAAACACGCACAACCTCACTGAACTCAATGAGTATAAGCCATTTAAACTATTTTTACATTTAAGTTAGCATTACCTGCATTAACTAAATTTAATAACTTACTTGTTATTAAAATTCTAACACAATAAAAGTGACAGACAATCACATAAAATAATTGCAGTTCCGAGGGAGGTTGCCACCAGCACAGGAACAAGGACTAAAGGCCAGAAGTCACAAGCCCAGGACTGCTTCCAAGTATTTGAATGATAAAGTAGTTATTAATGATAAAGATAATAATTCTTAAAATATTTTCATTTTATTTATTTTTAGAGAGAGGGCAAGGGAGGGAGAAAGAGAAGGAGAGAAACATCAATGTGTGGTTGCCTCTCATGTGCCCTCTACTGGGGACCTGGCCTGCAACCGAGGCATGTGCCCTGACTGGGAATCGAACCTGCGACCTTTTGGTTTGCAGGCTGGCACTCAATCTACTGAGCCACACCACCCAAGGCAATAATAATTAATTTTTAATGAAAATAAATATAGTGGTTTGTTTTACTCTCAGGTCTGATGGGAGTATCAAATTAATGTATGCAGAAGTATTTCATAGATTTACAGATAAGCTGACCACTTGTGCAGACCTTGAGTATAGATTTTAAGAACAAAAGATTTTATCTCTTTAATCTTCAATGCATAAGTGATCATGAATTTGTATATGTTCAAATACATACACACACTTGCAATACATATGTATGTATAATGCATGGATATATATACATTGACACATATATCATACATGCATAACCACACAAGTCCAAACAAACGTATTCAGAGTCTTGCCCAGCTCTTTTGTAAGTGGGCTCATTGCACTGACCTGTCAAAATGCAGAATAAATATTTGCAGTAGATATTAATTCATCTCCCTGAACACGGTGACAGTGTAATCTGAAATGTTGGCTTTACAATATTGTCAGTACAGTCACTTTACATTCATGTAAACTTCAACTTTAGGGAAATTTTAAATTTATAAAGAGAGATGGGGAAGGAAACAAGTATTTTTTCATTCTCCCATCCTTGTGGCAATCCAGCCTTTTTTGAAGGGGAAAGAAGCAAAAAGGAGGACCAAACAGTGCCCTATAAGGACGAGGACTTTGCCAAGGGGAAAATCCAACCCCTTCCCCACAAAGAGACATCTCAGCAGATAGGGAGGGTAAAATTCCTATAAGCAGAAAGCAAAGACTTTAGGAGTCCAAGAAAACTAACAGGTGTTTCAACCACACTTGCAATCGCAAGGGGGAAGGAAGCTGGAAGTTCTGATTTGGGGTGGTTCTGAAGAACAATGCGGCCATTGGAAAGTGCTTGTTGGGGCCACTGGCTGTGAAAGGCCGCTGATAGACATGCAAATGGGAAGGGGCCTGAATAGACCCAGCAAAGCTGGTTTTCCACCGGCAGGGCAGGAAGGAGGGGGCAGCTTTGGGGAGACTGACGAAAGCACATGCCCTGAGCCAAAAATAACGTTTGCGCTGTAAGGACTGTTAGGTAGAGCTGAAATGAGCCATTGAACGCTTTTTAAAAGTGCCACTGGATTCTGAAAGGGCAGCAATAATGCCAATTTGAAGTTTGCCTTAGTTAATTGGGTAGAGGATTCACCAATTACTCATAGAGGAGCAGAAAACTATTATTTGGTCTCACTGATGAAATGCTTTAAAAAAAATTCTATATTCAAACATCTGAATCTGACAACATGAAAAAGAGCAGGAAAGACTTTACATAACCTCTATCATGTACCTGAGCTGAGATAAATGGCTGACATCAGTAGTTTGAGGTTGCCTAACACTCAGCAATGGGTTAGAGAACCCTCTGGTCTCTGAACCTTTTCTTAGCCGAATCTCTGTGGCGGCTGCCCCAGGGAACAGCAAAGAGCAAGGCTAGTGCCCCAGTCCCTTCACAGGCTCAGCCCTGAGAAACATCCCCAGGAAAGAGTGCACTGAAGGTCCCTGTCACCACCGTCTGGAGAAATAGCCCCTAGCCTTAAGTTCAAGGAAGCGGAATGAGGAAAACCTCCCTTCTCAACTCAGCTTCCGAGTGTCTGGCATTAAACTGATTATCCAGAATTTTGGCTTCCTGCCCAGCAAAATGAAAATTTACAAACTGCAAATGTCTTTTTTATTATTAATAACATTTTTATTGATTTGGAAAATACACCTGGTGTATTTCTCCTTGACTTTTGTGTTGACATTTGTTGAAGTTGTTTTAGTGTTGTGTATCAGTTCCTGTCTCAAATTCAGGTGTAAAAAGAATTTTCAATAGAAATAATAACGTGTGGATGAAGGAAGCAGAATGCGAGTTGAATCTGTGTAAAATGAACCACTCAATTTTTCAACATTTTTTTCCATGAGGTTCACATGCACTGAAATAATTCTTTCCAAGAGGAACAAATTATTTGAAATGTTTCAACAAATATTTTGATTCAAAACGTACTTCACACACAGCGCTAATGGTCTATATTTTTGCAAAGAATTTCTGACGACCCTATCCTAGACGTCGCTTTGTAAAACGTAGACCTCATGAAAGAAAGGCTGGAAAACCTCACACTGACCTGCGTTCCTCCTGATTCACCAACACCCAGGAAATAAAAGTCATTCCTCTAACTTCCAAGTGTGGTCTGTTTCGTTTGGCTGGTTTTTGAATGGATCTTGTTCCCCTCCACCCGGACCCACCTTCCCAAACTTTCTATATATTCAGAGGGAGGTCAACAGTCTGGGAACCTAGGAAGTGCTCCATTGCATCTTAGCAGATGTAGCCCTAAGGAATTTGTTGTAGTGAGAGGCAAAACAGTAGATGCCCAGCTGGAAGGGCTTGCAGGAGACTGTTTTGTTTTGTTTTTTTTTCCAACTATTCTGTTAGGATCCAAAACCAGATAATAAAACAGAAGACGATCACAATTTAGGCCAGCGAAATCAGCTCATGGGAAAATATGCAAAACTGTGGGGTTGTATTATTTAACACCTTTGGTTACTGCTGTGGTGGGGCTGACCAGAAACCCCTTTCCTTGTCCACTGGGAAAGTTAGAAGATGCCACTTGTAGGTGATACCACACCTCCTGTATAAACAGGTGGCTCCTGTGATATAATACAGGCTCAGGAGAATGTCAGCCTTTACTTTAACAAAAATATGCATTTACTTTCTTTTAAAACAGGGCCTTAGAAAAGTCTAGACACTTTTGCTATTATTGCAGTATTTATCACAATAATGAAGTAAGCACCTTTCAGAAAAGATTTTATTTATTTGTTTTTCAGACACATGGGAAGGGAAGGAGAAAGAGAGAGAGAGAAACATCAGTGCGAGAGAGACACATTGATCAATCACCTCCCCCACATGTGCTGACTGGGGACCGAACCACAACCCAGGCAGGTGCCCAGGCCAGGAATCAAACCGGCAACCTTTTATCTTGTGGTACGAAGCCCAACCAACTGAGCCACACTGGTCAGGCAGTAACCTTACTTCTTAACCTGTGGCAGAGAGCTGACCACTTGGCTCACTGAACTCCTGGCTTCTCTCAGAAAAAAATTACAACAGTGGTGGTAATCATCAACCCTGCCCAAACAAATGCTGCCTTCTCAAATTGTGTTTAAGCCTGCAGATATGTACACAACTTTCTCTGTAGAAGGAGTTACGAACTAGAGAATACAAATCTTAATGACTTTTGGTTAAAGATGGAGGACTACCCCTAACTGGTGTGGGTCAGGTGGTTGGGCTTCGTACCACAAGATAAAAGGTTGCTGGTGTCTTCCTGCAAAGGGAAAGGTCTCGGTTCGATTCCCGGTCAGGGCACATGCCTGGGTTGCAGGTTTGGTCCCCAGTTGGGGGCATGCAAGAGGCAACCGATCGATGTTTTTCTCTCACATCGATGTTTCTCTCTCTCTTTCTGCTCTTTCTGAAAATAAATAAACAAAATCTTTTATAAAAAATGTGGAGGTCTACACATATATATTACTCTTTCTTCCTCTTCCATAAAGACAAATATTCTGGAGAGAAATGGAACAACAAAATGTTGGAAGCTGAAGAGCAGGTGGATAACTGCGTAACTGGGTAAGCAGTCTGCAGATAACTGAATACCAAGAGAAAAATTGGAAAAATAAGAGGAATGACCCAGTTAGCACCATCTGTTGGGAACACCCGACAGCATCAGGTACCTCTGGAAGTGGGGGGAGGGGAGTAAAGGTGGAGCTAAAATCAGGAGGAAAGTCTAAGAGATTCTGATATCTCTAGATGCCACTAATGATTGCTCCTTCCCTTACCCTGGCCGAAAACTGGAGATTTGTCCCCCAAAGAAGGTAAAATGTAGGCTCTGAGGACCATAGAACATCACAGCAGAGTGAGGGGAAGGGGAGTACCATAATGAAGATAGGGAGTTTAAGTGAAAATTTAGGTTCTTAGTGTTGAGGCTCCCTTTTGCATCCAGATCACTGACAAGCAGACATATAACTCTTCAGGAAAGAAATTGGTAAAGCCTTCTCTGGGAACTCCAATCAGAGCAAGAGACAAGACCTAAGCATGCTCCCTAATGAAGCGACACAGCCAAAACACCTTTGAGTAAAACCCGCAGTAACCCACTCTGCCCTCTTGCCCAGGGCTTCCAATAGCCTTCCATAGCCCACTCTCAAGTAGGAAGGGAGAGCCCAGTGTGAAGAAATCTCTGAGGAAGATCTACAATATGAAAGACAAGTGCCAAGACATACAGATGAAAGCAACTTGAACAAAAGAGTTATAGGGCAAAAACCCCAGGAGAAATAAGAAAATATTTCATCCATGTAATAAGAATAGGTAATTCTAAAAAGCAACATTCAAAGAATAAAAAGGCAGATATGAAAAATTAAAAATGTGATGCTAGAATTGAAAAACCAAATATAAGCATTGAAATACAAACTTGGGGACTTTTCCTCCAAAATAGACCAAAATGAAAAGAGGTCCATGTAGAATCCAAGTAAATTATGTAGATACTCCACCCTTGAGAAGGTGGAACATAATTTTCACTTCTTAAATGTGGGCTACACATAGTAAGTTCCATCTGAAAGAGTGTGAAAAGGGAGGTAAACAGAGTAACATTACAGTGGAGAAACCACTCAAATACTACCTTGGGGGATCAAGGTTAACATCAAAAGTGATGTCATGTTGATAAATAATATGTACTCTGGAGATGATGAGAAGGGAAATGTGCTTCTGTGGGCTTCCTCCCCAAAGCACAGAACTCCAGTCTCACCATGAGGAAAACATCAGACAACCCCCAGCTAAGGGACAGTCAAAACTCTCAAGGTCATAAAAGCAAGACAAGTTTTTGAGAACCTTTAACACCATTATACAAAACTAAGGAAATCTGAATAAACTATGGTCCTCAGTTAATAATAATGTGTCAACATTGGCTCCAGCACCATTACAGAGAGTATTCTGAATTTAACTACTTACCTTGACCGGTGAGATTTATATTTTCATATGCTTTCATGTGACTATTCAGCATCCTTGTTTCAGCTTGAAAGTGTCTCCTTAACACTTTTTGAAGGCCAGTCCAGTGGAGATGAACTATTTGCTGGTCTGGAAACTCTTTGTCTCTCCCTCAACTTTGAAGGACATCTTCGCTAAGTAGAGAATGCTTAGTTGTCATGTTTCTTTCTATAACACACCATTTTCTTCTGGTCTGAAAAGTTTCTGGTGAAAAATCTGGTAATAGTTTTATGAGGATGCCCTCATACATAACAAGTTGTTTTCCTCTTGCTGATTTTGAGTCTCTCCTTGTATTTAACTTTTGACTATTCAGTTGCACGTTTTCTCAGAGGAGGTCTCTTTGGATTCCTCTCTTTTGGATTCCTCTCATAGTGGACCTTCCTAGGCTTTCTGGGCCTTGATGTTTGTTACCCCAAGTTAGGGAAGTTTTCCTCCATTATTTCTCTGAATAAGTTTCCTACCCCTTGCTCCCCCCTTTCTCCTTCTATGACCCCTTATAATGCAAATATTGGTCCACTTGATGATGTCTCACAAGTCCCTTAAGCAATTTTCACTCTTTCTTTTTGCTCATCCGATTAGATGCTAAAATCCTGATCGAGAAAAAGCAGCTTCCACGTAAGGGGCAAATAACATTGGCATTCGACTTCCCAACAGAAATACTAGAAGATAATGCCAGAATTCCTTGAAAGTTCTGAGAAATGATCACAGAAGTGATGCTGCTGCCTTCTTGATACATTGCATCAGCAGAAGAACGGTGATGACTTGTCCCACTGTTGGTCGTGTTCACTGTAACAACTTGATCAAGCTGGTATCCGCCAGATTTCTCCACTATAAAATAACCATTTCCCTCTTTGTATTTGATTAGTGTTTTTTGGTGGATATGTTGATATTATACTAGTATTCTGTTCCTTATCATCAAACTTCCACCCACCAGCCTCAGGATCCACTGATGACTCCATACCTATGTCAGCTACTTTTAGGGCTTGGCAAAAGACGTCGCTATTAATTGATGTCCTGTTGATTGAAAGGACTTTCCTTTCTCCTACATTTGTTTGTTTATTTTCTTACTGTAGTATAAACAGGTTATTTTTTATTCAATAGGTTTTAACCTAACACTCTTGTTGTTTATTTCAATGCTCATATTACCTAAATTTGGTTAGTGGAACCCCTTCAAGATGGTCCCTTGTCCTTTTGACATGTCCTCTTAGTTCTTTTAGCACCTACCTTCCTTCCTAACATGATAAGATACTTCCAGCTCGTTTTGTATTTTCCTTGCCCCTGCCTGGATTCATTTTTTCTCCAAAGAAATGCATACATAAAAATCTATAATCATCTATATATCTAGCTGGAGAATATATATGAAGTCTTCCAGAAGGTATCCAGACATGTGATATGAAAAATAGAGACATTTATTGAAGAAGATACAAGATACAAGAAATATTGTACAGAGGACAATGATGCCTCAGTCCTCTTCAAAGTAGGCATATTGAGACCATACACAGTTCTCCCAATCACCATCAGCTGCCCCGTTGTATTTTCCTGAATCTAATCAATGGTCTGAAATCTCTTCCCTTCCAAAGGTGATCTTAATTTTGGGAAAAGCCAGAAGTTGCAGGACATCAAATCTGAGCTGTTAGAGGGGCTGAGTCACCTGGGTGATTTGATGTTTCACCAAAAACTCTTCATGAGACATGATTGACAGCTTAATGACATGTTGTCATGATGAAGCTGCAAATCACCAGTTGCCCATAGCTGTGGCCTTCTGAATCATCCAAATAGTTTCCACAGAGGAATGTTCAAGCTTAACGCAAAATTTGATGCAGATTCATTGCTCTGCTCGCTCAGTCATTTTGAATGTGATGGCCACACAGTACACATGCTCACTCAACAGTGTCTACCACCCCCACTGACTAGTACAGTGAAGTTATCATTGTTCACACATGCACATTCCAGTCCACTCTTCTTGTCTGCAGGTTACATCGATATTGCTCAAACCATTCTTGTTATATTAACAATGGCTGGATTTTCTCAGGACAGACCTTATATACACATGTGGTCATGTTACAGAACAGACCTGGGACGGTGGTCGGGGGGGTGGCGGGAAGCGGGGGAAATGATATATACTATTACTGAATGGACCCACCCTTGTGCTCCCAGGGTCCCCCACCCCATATTAGGTTTGCCTTGCCTGCCGCCAGGGAAAGACGTCTCTTAATGTCAGAGATTGGTGAAAAGGAAAGGGATTATTTATTTAAAGAGTTATACAAACTTAAGAGTAATGACTTAATGTCTTCATTGAGATCCCAAAGTCCTTTAGAATACTCACAAATGCACAGCCCTTCCTTTCCCATGTGCCCAGTATGGGGTACCGTATCTCAGGGAAGTCTGGGGCTCAGGCAGCCCCTCTGTTCCGGCACCATCAGCTGTGTCACCGTGGTGATGTCCAATTAATCCAAACTCATGTGGAATCTTCTCCTGGCCCACCAGCAAGAGTCTTTTTACCCCTTTCCTTTCAGGCAAAGTCTTTCCTGCTTCTGAAGCCACATGGCAAAAAGGGAGCACCCTAAACCCACGTGGTTCTTCTCTGCCCAAGCCACGTGGTCCCAAAAAGACCCCACATGACTGCCTCACCTGGGTTTCAATCCCAGCACCAATCTTCCTCTGCCACACCATTTCCGACTCCTCCCACAATTGGCCACACCTGCCAGTACTCCCGGGTTTTTCCAGTTTTACTGGGCTGTCATAGTAAGTCTGGGCAGGTGTGGCCCTGTGGTGTGGAGCCAATCATCTCCAAGCTCTTATGCAGGCTCTGTAACCAGGGAGTTGCCTCCCACTTACATCTTGGGTTGAAGTCACTCCCACCCCTCTGGCTCAAGGCATGGCCATAGATATTTAACATATCTATGAAACCAGTTAAAGGTTATAGTATGTTAAAGGACCATTCTAGAGGTTATCTGCAAAACTTGCTATTCAAAACAACTCTCAATGGCCCTGCTCCATGCATCTGATCCCCCAGCTCAGACTTGTGGGGGTAAGGACATACTATATATTTTTTTTTCTAATATTTCCTGGACACTGAGTTCTGGAGCCCATTACAAATCCCTATTTGGGGCCCCACCTTGGCTGCACCCTGTTACAGTCATGCTGATACATCCAAACTCCAATCCAACACCTCAGGGTTCTTTTAGCTCCCCACATTCCATACCTGTAAGTCCATTTTTTTGTCTGTGTTTCTCCCTGTTAATCTGCTTTATTGATCTTTTTTCTCTCTCTAGATCAACTTTCTCCAATCTACATGATAGAAAACATTGCTGTGAACAGTCCTGAAATGTGTATTACAGCTTCAGTGAACCAGAAAGAAACAGATCTCTCCTTGACTAATTTCTTTTCCATTTATTAAAATTTTAATTGGATCTCAATTTTTCCCATGTAAATACTTTTTTGAAGTTTTTAAAAATTATATTTTATTGATTATGCTATTACAGTTATACTGATTTTCTCTTTGCCCCCTCCACCCAGCACCCTCCACTCCCTCAGGCAATCCCCCCACCCTTGTTCACATCTATGGGTCATGCGTATAAGTTCTTTGGCTACTCCATTTCCTATACAGTACTTTACATCCCCATGGCTGTTCTGCAACTACCTACTTGTACTTCTTAAACTGCTCACCTCTTCACACCCTCACATCCCCTCCCATCTGGCAATCATCAAAACGCGCTCTGTATCCATGATGCTGTCTCTTCTTCTTGTTTACTGTTTGTTTTTTAGATTCAAGTGTTGACAGATATGTATTTTTGTAATCTTATTGCTCATAGTTTTTTAAAAATTTATTTTAGAGAGGGAAAGGTAAGGAGAAAGAGAGGAACAGAAACATCAATGTGTGGTTACCTTTCAAGTGCCCCCTACTGGGGGCTTGGCCCGCAACCACAGCATGTGCCCTGAGTGGGAATCGAATTGGCAACTCTTTGGTTTGCAGTCCAGTGCTCGATACACTGAGCTATACCAGCCAGGGCTATTGCTCATAGTTTTGATCTTTTTCTTAAATAAGTTCCTTTAACATTTAATATAATAATGATTTGGTAATGATGAACTCCTTTAGTTTTTTCTTGCCTGGGAAGCTCTTTATCTACCGTTCAATTATAAATGATAGCATTGCTGGGTAGAACCACTGGGTAGAACAATCTTGGCTGTAGGTCCCAGCTTTTCATGACTGTGAATATTTCTTGCCAATCCCTTCTAGCCTGCAAACTTCTTTTGAGAAATCAAATGACAGACTTATGGGTACTCCCCTACAAGTAATTAACTTCCTTTCTCTTGCCGCTTTTGATTTTCTCTTTAAGCTTTGGCATTTTAATTATGATGTATCTAGGAATGGGCTTCTTTGCATCCATCTTGTTTGGGAGTCTCTGTGCTTCCTGGACTTGCATGTCTATTTCCTTCACCAAATTAGGGAAGTTTTCTTTCATTATTTTTTCAAGTAGATTTCCAATTTCTTCCTCTTTCTCTTCTCCTTCTGGTTCCCCTATGATGCGAATGTTGGATTGCTTGAAGTTGTCCCAGAAGCTGCTTATACTATCATTATTTTGGATTCTTTTTTTCTTTTTGTTATTCTAATTGGTTGTTTTTTGCTTCCTTATCTTCCAAATCATTGATTTGATTCTCAGCTTCATCCACTCCTGTTATTTCCCTGTAAATTGTTCTTTATTTCAATTAGGGTATCCTTCATTTCTGACTGGAACTTTTTTATGCTGTTGAGATCTTCACTAAGTTCCTTGAGTATCTGTAGAACCAGTGTTTTGAACTCTACATCCAATAGATTGTTTATCTCCATTTCATTTAGTTCTTTTTCTGGAGCTTTGATCTGTTCTTTCATTTGGGCCGTGTTTCTTTGTCTTCTCATTTTGGTGGTCTCCCTGTTGTGTTTGTTTCTATGTATTAGGTAGAGCTGTTTTGACTTTGAGTTTTGGTAGTATGGCCTCATGTAGTAGGTGCCCTGTAGGGTCCAGTGGCACAGCCTCCCCAATTACCAAAGCTGGGTACTCGAGGTGTGCCCTTCATGTGGGCTGAGTATACTCTCATCTTGTGGTTGAGCCTTGGTTGCTCTTGGCAGATCAATGGGAGGGATTTACCCAGGTCAGTCAGCTGCAAAGACTGGCTGTGACCACTGACCACCACCCTTTGCCCTCCTCCGTGGAGGATCAGCTTTGCAGGAGCAGGGTGGCAGGGCTTTGACATGGTCTATAGCTACCCACTGAGTGTGCAATCTCTGGGGTTTCTCAGGTTGTGCAGGGCAAGTTCAGCTGCCACTTGTGTTTTGCCCAGGGCCACCCTGCCTGAGCTATAAAGCAATCTGAGATGGCTGCTACTTGTGCTGGGCTTGGAGATTCCCAGATGAAGCTAAGCTGTGAATCTAGGTTAGCTGCTGCTAGTGCTGTGCCTGGGAATCACTGAGGCCAACTATTCCTTGTTTGAGAGGATTTAGGAAGTTGTGAAGTATGAGCCAAGACCAGCCATTCATATGGAAAAGCATCTTGGGTGGGCCCATAAATTGGGTGGGGAGGAGTCTCAAGGGATGTCCAGGGCAGGGCAAACAGTGTTAGCCAGGTTGATGGAGTCTCAGATATGGCATTAGCTTGCTGGCTCTGTGGCTCTGTGGCTCTGTGGATGGGAGGGTTCAGAAAAGGGACAATGGCCTCTGCTCACCTTGATGCTAGACATCTCAGTTTCTCCCTATATGCCACTGGTGCCTTTCAAGCTGCTACCCTAGTGCTAGAGGCCAGAGGGAATGAGTCTGAATAGAAGAGTCTGTGTGTGGGTTTTTTAAGAGGAAATACTTGGAACTCCAGAAGTTTCTCCCACCTACTCAATCCCTGCTGGTTTTTGTAGCCAGAAGTTGTGAGGACTTATCCTCCTGGCCCTGGACCACTGGGCTGGGGTGCCTCGTGTGGGGCTGGAACTCCTCGCTCCCGAGATATCCTTCCTGGATTTTAATCCAACATACCTGGATGTGGGACCACCTTGTTCCACATCTGCACCCCTCTTACCAGTCTGGATGGATGTGGCTTGTTTAATTCTGTAGTTGTCAGACTTCCATTCAACTTGAATTCTGACAGTTGTGAGTGATTGTTCTTCTACATTTTAGTTGTAATTTTGATGTGGTTGTAGGAGGAGGCAAGCCATGTCTGCCTACACTGCCATCTTGACTAGAAGTCTCTCCTTGTCTAATTTCAAAATTCCTATGAAAGAGTGAATGGCCTAGTCTCTGCCAGGTACCCTAAACTAACCGAGAAGTGGAGTAATGTGGTATGAACCTGTACTTTGGTGGGGTGAATAAGAGCCAGCTCCCAGAACAGTGGTCAAAAGTTCCTAAAAGAAGTGGGGCAATGAGAAGGGAAAACAATAAATGTTGTTCGCAGGCTGAGAAGAGAACACATCAACAGTAGACCTGAAGAGGGAATAGGGTGAATGCTAGAAGAAAATTTCAAAACCCTTCAGCAAGCTCTGAGTCAACACAGCAATTACGCATAGAGATTCCAAAGTAAAGAAAATAAACGAAATAAGGTCTATAAAAAAATACACAGAATGAGAGGAAACTCATTTCAAAAATTCAGGGACAGAATATACTTCTTAAAATTGTTTAATGCAAGATTCAGGAAACTTAAATTCATAAAGCATTTTGGCATTCTCAAAAGAATGCAAAAACCGAAGCGGTTGGTCTTAAGAATAAAACAGGAAAAGATGAAAGGATAACAAGATGAGGTGAAAATAAATATGATTGAGATAAGAATTGTAAATAGACTCAAAGTATATCATCAATTAAACCAGAATATAGAGGGAAAATCTAATAGATTTGTGAGAAAAATTATGTTATGTATATATGTCTAGATCAGAGCCCATTGCAGAGGAAATCCTCAAATATTTGTAATACTAATAACCAAATCTAAGGATTATTCCTTATGAAAAAATGAGGACTGGGCCCTGTCTGGTGTGACTCAGTGGACTGAGCACCAGCCTGTGAACCAAAAGGTTGCCAGTTCTACTCCCAGTCAGGGCACATGCCTGGGTTGTGGGCCAGGTCCCCAGTGTTTCTCTCTCTCTTTCTCCTTCCCTTCCCCTCTCTCTAAAAGTAAATAAATAAAGTCTTTTTTTTAAAGTGAGAACTGGAAATGAAGCAACAACTTTATATGTATGTAAAATATATATAACTAAAATATATTAAAATGCCAAAAAAAGATGTGAGAATGCATGTTGAAGGGGTAAATTACATTTTAAGCAAAAATCAATAAGCAATGACCCAAATAGAAAATACAGTTTAGGATTTTTGAGATATCAGATAGAGATAAATATTCTCTAAGATCGAGGAACAATATACTTTTTAAAAAGGTTAGTTTCAAAGGAATAAACACTAGACTGCTTTAAATTCTATGCTGTTGTGCTAAATGTCAGATGAAAAGTCAACATAGTTTGTTTTTTTAATCTTCATCCGAAGAGGTGCTTATTGATTTTAGAGAGAGAGGAAGGAAGAGAGAGAAACATGGATGTGAGAGAGAAGCATCAAACCCTGTTTCCTCTCATACACACCCTGACTGGGGACCAAATCCACAACCTAGGCATGTGCCCCAACCTGGAATTGAACCCGTGACCTTTTGGTTTATGGGACAATACCCCAACCAACTGAGCCACACTGGCCAGGGCCTGACACAGTTTTGATAAGAAGAGGCTGTGGGTCAAGAATTACTCCCAGGAAAATTAGCTCCCATTATGAAAAAAAGAAAAAATGAACAAAAATATGAATATCATATAATTTTCTGTTTATCACATGAACAAAAAATATGAATATATATAATTTCTCTTAAAGAGTCTTAAAAATATCACTAAGCTAAATAAGAGTTTAAGATGGGTGAGTTGTGGTATGAAATGACAGTGAGCAATTACCCCAAACAAAGGGTTAAGTATGAATAACTCTTGCAAGTCTGATTGAATAACTAACTGCAAATGTTAAGAATTACTTCTCAAACAAAAATATTTAACATAAACATAACAATTTAGAAACAATAATCTGATGGTTTCACAGATGAATTCTTTCAAACTTTCAATGAAGAGACAATTCCCAAGCTATTTAAACTTCTCAGAGCATATGAAAAACTTCCCAGTTAATTTTACAAATTCTTCTTAACTCTCAAATCAAACCTAAGAAAGCCAAAATGGAAAACTACATGCTAATCTCACTTGCTATTTTAAACTAAAAATCTAACTAAAATATTAGCATATAATCAAACAGTATATTAAAAGAATGATACTCTGTGATCAAATAAAGTTTATTCCAGAAATGGAGGATGATTCAATCTTACTAAGTCAATATACAAGGTCTGTCTGGAAAGAGTCCAGCCATTATTAATGTAACAAGAATGGTTTGAGCAATATCGACGTAACCTGCAGACAAGAAGAGTGGACTGGAGTGTGCATGTGTGAACAATGACAACTTCACTGTACTAGTCAGTGGGGGTGGTAGATGCCATTGAGTGAGCATGTGTACTGTGTGGCTGTCACCTTCAAAATGACTGAGTGAGCAGAGCAACGAATCTGCATTAAATTTTGCGTTAAGCTTGAATATTCCTCTGTGGAAACCATTTGGATGATTCAGAAGGCCACAGCTATGGGCAACTGGTGATTTGCAGCTTCATCATGACAACATGTCATTAAGCTGTCAATCACATCTCATGAAGAGTTTTTGGTGAAACATCAAATCACCCAGGTGACTCAGCCCCTCTAACAGCCTAGATTTGGTGCCCTGTGACTTCTGGCTTTTCCCAAAATTAAGATCACCTTTGAAAGGGAAGAGATTTCAGACCATTGATTAGATTCAGGAAAATACAACGGGGCAGCTGATGGCAATTGGGAGAACTGTGTGAGATCCCAGGGT